>VMDO01005528.1:0-80838 GCA_007922755.1 Pedetes capensis | reverse complement strand
GCAAAATGGAAACTTTTCATCCTAAAACATGTATTTATATTTTTGGAACCTTTGTATTAAAACTACTTTTCAAAGACATCATCCAGCTGGAAAGAAAGTAAAGAATACGTGGAGATCAAAATAAAACTAGAGACGTGAGCTAGCTTTTAAACTGGCTTTTCCCTGGTGCTATAGATTGGATACGAAAGGCCCATGTGCTAAAGGTTTGGTCCTCAGAGTGTGGCACTGTTGGGAGGTGGGGTCTACTCGGAAGAAGTTAGGTCATTGGTAGAGTGCCTTTGAAAGGAAAATGGGACTCTGGGCTTTTTTCTCTCTCTCCGTTTGCTTCCTGGCCATCATGAGGTGAATACTCCTCCTCCACCATGTACTTCCTCCCTGATGTACTATGCCAATGAAGAGAGAAAACCTAATTAAACCACACTATGTTCCAGCTCCTCTGACTCAGGAGTTTACATTCTTCACCCTCCTGATCAAAAATAGGACTGTACTCCCTTATCTAAGCAATGCCAGAAGCTCCTTTCTAAACTCAGAGACACTGCAGTAAATCCCTCTGCACTGACACAGCCCCTGGTGTTTATGTAGAAGTTGTTTCCTTAAAGGCTTTGTAGTCAAGGACGTTCTGCTTTTTGCTTGGATTGCTCTGTAACACCTGCAGACTGTTTAAAGTAACCAATCAAAGAGAAACACAAGGACTCCCTTTGTCTACTAGCCTGTTAGTCCTATATAAGGGATAGGAAAGAATAAATCGGGGAGCACAGCCATTTTTACAGACTTGAGATCCTGCTGTTGCTCTGCCAGCAATAAAACCCCTTCCTCTAATTAATACTGGTGGTCAAGTGATTCTTTCTCTCTGATGGGCCTTCCTTTCTGCTACACCAAGACAGGCCCAAAGTAACATGACCAAGTGACCATAGACTGAAACCTCTGAAACTGTGAGTCAAAGTAAACCTTTCCTCCTTTTAAGTTGATTATCTCAGGTATTTTATTACAGTGATGGAAAGCTAACATACCTAGGTTGCAGACATCTTTTGAACCCCAGTAAGCTTGAGTTCTGTTTTAACAGGACTGGTGAAAGGGTATCAGAATACAAAATCTGAGGATTTCCAAAGAGTAAAGTCTACTGAGCACATCATTAGTGTAAGAGTGTGCTGTGGTTTGATCCCCATAATCCATGTGTTGAACTCCTAACACCTAGGTGATGGTATTAGGAGCTAGGGCCTTTGGGAAGTGATTATGTCATGAGGATGGGATTCTTATGAATGGGATTAGTGCTTTTGCAAAAGAGAGCCCAGAGATACTCCTCACCCCTTCTACCATGTGAAGACATAGTGAGAAGGTACAATTAAGAATGAGAAAGCAGGCCCTCACCAGATACTGAATCTTCAGCACTTTAATCTTGGAGTCCCTATCCTTTAGAACAGCAGTCCCCAACCTTTTGGGGACCAGGGGATTATTTCATGGAAGACAATGTTTTCTACAGATCAGAGGAGTTTGGGTGGTTATGTCAGCGATGGGGAGCAGCTGTATCTATAGATGAAGTGTTTACTTATCTACTGCCGCTCACCTCCTGCTGTGCAGCCCAGTTCCTAACAGTTGTACTAGTCTGTGGCCTGGGTGGCTGGGATGCCAGCTCTAGAACTATCAGTTCATTGTTTATGAGCTACCCAATGTATGCGATTTTGTTATATTATTTTGAACAGTCTAAGACAGCATAAAATAGAAATAAGCTTCATAAAAATAGAATACCAAGAAACATTACTTCTCAACCAAAGTTGGCTAAGGATAAAAAATATGCCTGACAATTCATAAGAACAAGCAGATCCTAATATAAATTTATAGCCAGGATTCATACTGCTTTAGGATCTTAAAAACCTTGAGTAAGAAATTTATTTTAAATGATTCTAAATTGATAGTGGCCACATGCTTTTGGCATAACCAGATGCAAATATTTATATTATAAAGCACAAAATATGCTGGGTACAGTGGATCATGCCTGTAATCCCAGTGACTCAGGAGGTGGAGGCAAGAAGATCACACATTCAAGGCCAGAGGCAGCCTCTATAATTTAACAGGACCCTATCTCAACATAAAAAATTAAAAATTGGCTGATGATGCAGCTCAGTGGGAGAATGCTTGCAAAGCATATGAGAGGCCCACTGTTCAATCCCCAAGTACTGCAAAAACAAATACCCTACAAAGTAACAAGGAAACATGACCACAGACTGACAGCTGGCAAAAACAATTAAGAGTGGCATAGATGTGTAAAGACTTCAACTATTGTAATTTGATTTTCAATATAAAATGAGCATTTCCAATATATTTAATGAAATTAAACAGAAGATTGAAAATATGAGTGAGTGAAAAATCAAGAATATAGATATGATTAAATGAGCTGGGCATGGTGGCACATGCCTGTAATCTCAGTAATTTAGGACGCAGAGGCAGGAGGATCTCAAGTTTGAGACCAGAGGCAGTCTGCATAGTTTAGCAAAATTCTGTCTCAAAAAGTTAAAAAAAAAAAGAAAGAAAGAAAGAAAAAGGCTGGAAGTGCTACAGCACTTGCAAGGCACACAAATGCAAATGGAAAGCCCTGGGTTCAACCCCCAGTACAGGAAAAAAAAAAAAAAAAAAAAAAAAAAAAAAAAAAAAAAAAAAAAAAAAAAAAAAAAAAAAAAAAAAAAAAAAAAAAAAAAAAAAAAAAAAAAAAAAAAAAAAAAAAAAAAAAAAGGAAAGAAAAATAAAAAGATTAAATGACTTTGGAAAAGAACTAAAGAGAGTATCTATAATGAAAGTAAAGACTATCTAAGAGACAGATGCCTGCAGCTATAGCACTATGGCATCAGATCTCAGAAGTTAAAGCAGGGTCAGGCCTGGTTAGTCCTTGGATGGGAGACTGCCTGGGAACACCAGGTATTCTAGGCTTAGGAGAAGGACCCAGAAACCCACTCCCAAAAAACAACCAGTCATTGAAAACCCTACGAATAGCAGAGAAGCACTGACAATAGTGTTTCATCTGTTGTACATAGGGTCGATATGAGTCGGACACCAAATTGACAGAACCTAACAACAGAGACAGAGAGAGGACAGTGATGGAATCATACATATATTTGGTGAGTGTCAGAACTACAGACTTGACTATCTAATACAGTAGTCATTAAACTGCATGTAACCATTAAGCAATTGAAATGAGCTAGTACATGAAAATATGCTGTAAGTATAAAATACACAGATTTTAGAGACTTAATAGGAAAAATGTAAAATAGTTTATTAATATCTTATAAATAATATGTTGAAATGATATTTGGAATATGCTATATTAAATAAAATTATAAAAATTAATTTCATATTTAGTTTTTCTCTTTCTTTTCTTTTCTTTCTTTCTTTCTTTTTTTTTTTTTTTTGGTGCTACTGGGGGGTTGAATCCAGGGCCTCACACTTGCATACTTTGCAAGTGCTGGACCACTGAGCTGCACCCCCAGCCTGTTTTTTTACTTTTTGAGATAGGGTCCTGCTAAATTATGCAGACTGCCTCTGGTCTCAACCTTGAGATCCTCCTGCCTCTGCTTCCCAAGTTGCTGTGATTATAGGCATGCGCCACCACACCTGGCTCAGTTTAATTTTTGTTAAATGTAAGTACTAAAAAATTTCATTTATTTATTTCGGTACTGGGAGATTGAACCCAGGGCTTTGTGTTTGCTAGGTTCCTCCACTGAGCTGCACTCCAGTCCCAAGTACTAGAAAAATTTTAAAGTGGCTTGTGATATATTTCTATTGGACATGCTACGGTAGAGCAGGGGTTGGCAAATGAGAACTTATGGGTAAAATCTGACCCATCACTTGTTTTTGTAAATAAAATTTTATTGGATAGAATACAGTCATGCTGATTTGCTTAGATATTATCTATGGCTGCTTTCACACTTGCTATAGTTTGGATCTGGAATGTCCTCCAAAGATCCATGTGTTAAAGGCTTGGTACACAGCTTGGAACTATTGGTGGAACATTTAAGAGGTAAGGTCTCCAGGGAGACCTTAGGTCATTGGAGGCATGCTCTCAAAAGGGACAATGGGAGCACTACTTCCTCATTTTCTTTCTTTGCCTTCTGGCTGTCATGAGGTGAGCACCTTCCTCTCCCAAGCACTCCCACCATGATGTGCTGCCTCACCACTGGCCCAAAAGCAACAGGGCTGACTCACCATGGACTGAAATATCCAAAAGTGTAAGCCAAAATAAATCTTTTCTTTATTTGATTATCTCAGGTATTTGTTACACCTAAGAAAGCTGACTAATATAACACTACAATGTTAGAGTTGAATATTTACAATAGAGTATATGGTCCTTAAAACCTAAAATAGTGCCAGGTGCAGTGGTGCACACCTGTAATCCCAGCAGCTTGGGAGGCGGAGGCAGGAGGTTCACAAGAGGCAGTCTGTGTAACTTAGCGAGACCCTGTGTCAAAAAGTAAAAAAATGGGCCAGGGTGCAGCTCAGTGGTCCAGCACTTACAGAGCATGCAAGCACAAGGCCCTGGGTTCAACCCCCAGTACCAAAAAAAAAAAAAAGAAAAAAACTAAAATAGTTACCATATGGCCTTTTACAGCTAAAATTTGCCAATCACAGAAAAAGTAAATTCTCAACTGATGATAATTTTGGCATTTTGGGGGTATCTGGCAATGTTAGGAGACATTTTTGGTTGTCACAGTTGCAAGAGGGTGGTATATATTCCTGAAAAGCTGTGAGTAGATGCCAGGGTGGTGCTAAACAATTTACAATGCACCAGGCACCCCACATAGCAAAGAATTTTCTGGTGCAAGTGAAAAATCAGTTTTACACACAAATGGTAATTAGGCAGACAGATGACTTCTCTATATTAGCAATGGATGTTAGAAAACAGTGGAATAATCAGTTGGAGGTGCTAAGAGAAAAGAACAGTCAACCTAATATTGTATATTTCACAAAAACTAACTTTCAAACTAAAAGGTGATGTAAAGATATTTTTCAGACATAAATAAAACCACAACAACTTTACACTAATGGAATCTTACCAAAGGAAATTCTAAAGAATGTTCCTCAAAAAGAAGGAAAACAATCCTCAGAAAGAAGGAAAACAATCCTCAGAAGAAGATATATCCAAGAAGAAATAGTGAGCAAAGACATTCATGAATATGTGGTACATCTGGACAATGTTTTATTATTATTGGTGAAGGTTGGTGGGATATAGAGTAATACAGCATTTCCTTTTTCCATTATGCAACTATTACATCACTTTTGGTTACATTTTTATCAACTTATGAGGTTTATGGAACCTTTTGACTAATATGTAGTAAAACTGGTATGCATATTTGGGTAATGTTCCCTATTTTTCCCATGTACTCCTGAAGTTGCATCACATCTAAACAAATATTGACCATAAACAAAAACACTAATGATATCTAATTTTGATAGGTTTAAGGGAACATCACAGAACTAAAATATTGGGTAACAGTAGCACTGAAATCTGGAAGAGGATGATTGGAATTGAAGTATTCTAAAGCCATTGTATTTATCCTTCAGGAAGAAAAATACACATATTAAATTTAGACTTTATAAAATATATTTTAATGGTTATCAAATACCATTAAATGTAATAATAAAACACATGATTTGGGACAGATAAAGAAAAAAATGAAATGGAGAAAATGGGGACAAATACTCTCAATGAACCCTAAAGAAATCAATATTAAAGACAAAAAGAAAAAAGAAATAGAAATGTTTGGACAAAAAGAAAGCACTAAATAAGTTGGTAGACATAAATCCAAACATATCAGTCATCACAGGAAATACAATTGGACTAAATTTCTAGTTAAAACACAGATTGGCCATCTGAATTCTTAAAATCAGCTATGTTGTTGTTGTTAGGTGCTGTGGAGTCATGTCTGACTCATAGCGACCCTCATAGAGTTTTCAATGGCAGATTGTATCAGGATTGCCTTGGGAGTGGGTTGCCACATCCTTCTCCCATTTTTGCGGTGCTGGGAATCGAACTCGGGACCTCAGAGACTTCAGAGCAGTGCTCTACCAACTGAGCTAAATCCCAGCCCCAAAATCAGCTATACACTATTTAAAATATATACATACAGAAATGTTGAAAGTAAAAGGATTAAAAGTGTCAGGCGAATACTTTTAAAGAAAGCTAGTGTAGATATAATAATATCAGCCAAAATAGACTTTCAGGAAAACATTACTGGGGCTGAAAAGAACCACTATAAATGAAAAAGTTCAATGCACAATAAGGTATAATAGGTCTAAACTTCTATGCACCTAATTATAGAGCTTCTATATGTAAAGTGCCTGTAGCCATAGCCCTGTGGCATCTGATCCCGTCAGATCTTGGAAGCTAAGCAGGGTCAGGCCTGGTTAGTACTTGGATGGGAGACCACCTGGGAACACCAGATACCATAGGTTTGGGAGAAGGACCTGACAACCTGCTCCTAAAAATCAATCTGCCATTGAAAACTCTATGAAAAGTAGAGAAGTACTGACAGAAGTGTTTCACCTGTTTTACGACAGCACCTACCAACATATGTAAAGCAAAATTTGGCAAAATAGTAAAGAGAAAATAAATTCATTACCAACTAAGTGGATTTTAATATTCTTCTCTCAATAATTAATAGATTATTGTTTTTGTTAGGTGCCATAGAGTCGGGTCCAACTCGTAGCTACTTTCATAGGGTTTTCAATGGCTGATTATTTCAGGATTGCTTCAGGAGTGGATTGCCACATCCTTCTCCCTCATTAAGGACTTGTAAATTAAAACAGCAATGGGGCCAGAAGTGGTCGTACATGGCTGCAGGTGGAGGTTGGAGGATTGTGAGTTTGAAACTAGCCTGGACTACATAGGAAGGCAAATGTGTGCTACAAACCAGTAACAGGATAACACTACACACTCATAAGAATGGTTAAAATCCAAAACACTGACAATATCAAATGCTGACAAGGATGTATAACAATAGGAACTCTCATTCATGGCTGGTGGGAATGCAAAACTGTACAGCCACTTTGGAAGACAGTTTGGAAGTTTTTCACAAAGTTAAACACAATTTTACTATATGATCCAGCCATTACCCTTCTAGATATTTACCTAAATCAGCCGAAAATTTATGTCTCCACACAAACCTGCACATAGATGCTTAAAGAACTTTTATTTCATAATTGCCAAAAATTGAAAGCAACCAAAATATACTTTAATAGGCGAAGGATAAAGTATGGTACACCCATATAATGAAGTGTTATTCTGTGACAAACAGAAATTGAGCTAAATTATCACAAAAACATATTACTAAGGGAAATAAATCAGTCTGAAAAGGCTACATATTGTATGACTCCAACTATATAACATTTTGGGAAAGGCAAAACTACAGAGACAGTGATTGTGTGAGGCTGGAGAGGAGTAGAACATGAAGGATGGTTGTTGTTAGGTGACATCAAGTTGAGTCCGACTGATAGTGACCCTATGTAGAGCGGATCGAAACACTTTTTGATTCTCTGCCAGGCACACAATCTTATTTATGTTTAAGCCCATGTTGCAGACACTGTGTCAATCCATCTGGTGGAGGGGTTTCCATTTTTTCACTGACCTGCCACTCTCCCAAACAAGATATCTTTCTCCAGGGATTGGTCTCTCCTGACTACATGTCCGAAATATGTAAGATACAGTCTAGCCATCCTTGCTTCCAGGGAGCAGTCTGGTTGCACTTCTTCTAGGACACATCTCTGTTGGTTCTTTTGGCAGTCCATGGTAGATTCAGTAGTTGTCTCCAGCACCATAATTCAAAAGCATCAATTCTTTTCCTGTATCCCTTGTTCAATGTCCAGCTTTCATAACCATAAGATGCGACTGAAAACACTATGGCATGAGTCAGGCACACTTTTGTCTTCAATGTGACATCTTTACTTTTCAATACTTTAAAGAGATCTTTTGCCACAGCTTTTCCCAAAGCAATGTGTCTTTTGATTTCCTGACTGCTGCTTCCACGGGTATTGATTTTAGAGCCAAGCAAAGCAAAATCTTGGACAACCTTAATCTTTTCTCCATTTGTTGGGAAGTTGCATACTGACCCAGTTATAAGGATTTTTGTTTTGGTGATGTTCAGTCACAATCCATACTGAAGGCTATAGTCTTTTATCTTCATCAGTAAATGTTTTATATCCTCTTCATTTTCAGTAAGCCGAGTTGTGTCATCTGCATAACACAGGTTGTTAATGAGCTTTCCTTTAATCCTGATGCTGCATTCTTCCTCATGAAGTCCAGCTTCTCAGATTATTTGCTCAGCATATAAATTGAAGAGATATGGTGAAAGTGTACAGCCCTGATGTACACCTTTCTCAACTTTAAACCAGGCAGTGTTTCCTTGTTCTACTCAAACTTCTGCCTCCTGGTTCACATACAGATTCCTCATGAGTACAATTAGGTGCTCTGGAATTCCCATTTTTCAAAGTGCTATCCATAATTTGTTATGATCCATACAGTCAAATGCCTTTGCATAGTTAATAAAACATAGATAGACATCTTTCTGATATTCTCTGCTTTCAGGGGATGGTTAGAGCAGCAAAACTATTCTATATATGATTACAGTGGATACATGGCACTATGTGTTTGGTAAAACCCATAAAACTATTAACAAAAACATACTATAGAAGTGCAAGTTATTTCTCATAGGGGACACTTTGAGGGTGTGAGAGTACCTGGAATCTCTGTGTTTTCTATTCATTTTGTAAACCTAAAATTACTCTAGCCTGCAGCTATAGCACCATGGTGCCCGATCCCATCAGATCTTGGAAGCCAAGCAGGGTCAGACCTGATTAGTACTTGGATGGGAGATGACCTGGGAACACCAAGTGCTGTAGGTTTGGGAGAAGGACTCGGCAACCCACACCCAAAAATCAATCCACCATTGACAACCCTATGAATAGCAGAGAAGCACTGACAATAGTGCTTTGCCTGTTGTATGTAGGGTCACTATGAGTCCGATACCGACTCAATGGCACCTAACAACAACAACAATAAAAAATTACTCTGAGAAATAGTCTATCAATGAAAAATAATAATAAAAGCCTGACACAGGGGCTCATATCTGTAATCCCAATGACTGGGAGGCTAAAGCAGGAGGATCGCAAGTTGAAGGACCAAGGCAGCCAGTGTAACTTAGTGAGACCTTTACTCAGAATAAAAAGTAAAAAGTGGGACAGGGGTACAGCTCAGTGGTAGAGCACTTGCAAAGCATGCATGAAGCTCTGGGGTCAACCCCCAGAGTACAGTAAGAAAAAAATTTTAAAAAATTACAGACTTACCAACAATATATATCTCCATTTTCATTATCTTTATTTATACTCTATGGTGACAGAACTTGGACATATGTTCATTCTGATAGGTCAAGTTTGGACTTTTATTGTTTAATCTGCATGCCCCTGCATACTATTCAGATTGAAGATATTTTCCAGATTATCGGACTTTTCTAAGATTTGTTTTTTGTTTTTTTGTTTTTTGCTTCGTGTGTGTGTGTGTGTGTGCGTGTGCTGGGGATCAAACCCAGGGCCTCAAACTTGCTAGGCAAAAGCTCTACCACTGAGTTACACTTGTTGATCTTTTGATTGCGGAATTGTGAGAGTTAAAAAATTTTAGCATATCATGTCTTTATTTTGTGTGTTTTGCTACAATCTGTCACTTCAACTTCAATTGTGATTTTTTTGAGACAGAGTCTTGTTGGGTAGCCTAGGCTGGCCTCAAACTCGGAGTGCTGGGATTATAGGTGTGCCCTCCAACCTGGCATCTGATTTCATCAGATCTTGGAAGCTAAGGAGGGTCGAGCCTGGTTAGTACTTGGATGGGAGACCACCTGGGAATACCAGGTGCTGGAGCCTTGGGAGAAGGACTTGGCAGCCCACTCCCAAAACAATCAGCCATCGAAAATCCTATGAATAGCAGAGAAGTCAGGCATGGCACAGTTGTTGGGAGTGTTTTATTCTGTTGTACATAGGGTCTCTATGAGTTGGACCTGGCTCGATGGCACCTAACAACAGTAGCCACAACATCTTATTGATAACAATGCCTTTTGTCCCACAGAAAGTTTTAAATCTTAGAGGAGATTAGTTGGGAAATAGCCTTCTGGGGGAGCATGATCTGAGCCAGCACTCCAGGTACAGTGCATTTTTCTGGCCAGTCTCATACTTTTGCTCCCAATTCCTAAGCTGAGACCATAGCTCTCTGCTCCAGCATATATAGGAAGCTCCTTCTGGCTGTGTTTTCAGAGTGGCATGGGGCTTTATCTAATGGGATGAACTTGGCTAAAGAGATTAGCAAGAGGTCTTGTGGATCCCACTTTTAATCTGCAGCTTTCAGGCTGTCCCTGCTTGGCTAGGAAGGGAGCTGCAGAAACAGTACCCTGGACTGGCCCCTGCTAACATTATTGAGTTAACGGGGGTCCCAGTCTAAGGAGGCGCGACATGGACAACCCTCGGAGGAGCCCTCTGCAGCTTGGGCCATCGGCACCTTTCCGGAGGCCCTGAGCTCACACTCAGGTTACGCGTGGGAGCTGTACTGTGGGAGGCTGCCTGGATTGCATTTGGCCAACATGGCCCTGCTGAAAGTCAAGTTTGACCAGAAGAAGCGAGTCAAGTTAGCCCAAGGGCTCTGGCTCATGAACTGGCTGTCTGTGTTGGCTGGCATTGTCATCTTCAGCCTAGGGCTATTTCTGAAGATTGAACTCCGGAAGAGGAGTGACGTGATGGATAATTCAGAGAGCCATTTTGTGCCCAATTCCTTGATTGGAATGGGGGTGCTGTCCTGTGTCTTCAATTCTCTGGCTGGCAAAATCTGCTATGATGCCCTGGACCCTGCCAAGTATGCCAAGTGGAAGCCCTGGCTGAAGCCATACCTGGCTGTCTGTGTCCTCTTTAATGTCGCCCTCTTCCTTGTGGCCCTCTGTTGCTTTCTGCTGCGGGGTTCCCTGGAGAGCACCCTGGCCTACGGGCTCAAGAATGGCATGAAGTACTACCGGGATACAGACACCCCTGGAAGGTGCTTCATGAAGAAAACCATCGACATGCTACAGATCGAGTTCAAATGCTGCGGCAACAATGGCTTTCGGGACTGGTTTGAGATTCAGTGGATCAGCAACCGCTACCTGGACTTTTCCTCCAAAGAAGTCAAAGAGTGAGTAGCAGACCTTGGGCTCCTCCACCCCACCTGTCTGGTGCCCTTCCTTCCCTTTGTGCACAACTTATCCCTGTGCATATGAGGGGGCATTAGGTGAGGGGCATATGAAATTACTAGTATCCCAGCACCTTTGGCCCATAGAAATGGCAACTTCACAGGGTTTAACCTAAATATTTGGCTGAGGTGGGAGGAGGAAGGTGTCGAGTTAGATAAGCTACTCCCATAGGAGTTATTAGGAGGGAGATCCAGACAGGAAAAAGTGTCTGATTCATATTGTAGTGAAGGGGTCACTCACAGTTCACACAGACTGAGACATTCTTTGGTATTTGTCTCATTCAACCAAAGGAGGTAGATTCAGTCCCAGAAGTTTATATTTCCTGGTTTGTTCCCTGGTTTTCCAAGCTTTGGACACTGAGCACCCCTACTCAAAGAGTTCGATCATCAATATGGTGGCATCCAATTCATACCATTACTCCTATGGCTATGGACCAGAGGATGGGGACAGTCAGATCTGGTTCTGTTGTTAAGTGACCCGTTACCTTGGGCAGATTGCTTGTCGCTGTGGGCCTTTGCTTGCCCATCTTTCAAATGGAGGCACTAGAACAAGTAGTCCTAGTGCACAGCAGGTGCTCATGTAATGCCTCTGGGGGTTACTTCTTGCTTATTTGTATTTTTTGCAACAAGGTCTCTCTATGTAGCCCAGACTGGCCTCAGACTTGCGATTGTCCTGCCTTAGCTTCCTGTGCTGGAATTATAGGCATGTGCCCGGCTGGTGTTTACTTCTTAAATTGTGATAGTAGAACATGATAAAGCATTTCTAAAGTATTCTTGGCACATGTGAAAATGAAATGCTGCGGTGGACTGTGGGGAGGTACTGATGAGAAAGAGAAATCTCCATCTTTGCAGTAGGGATCACAGACTGTGTGCTCACTCCAGCAGGCTGCCCTTTCTCGTGGACACACCATCCTGGGTCTGTGGTGACTTTCCACAGAGAGGGCAGGCTACCCCGAGGCAGTGGCGTTCCCTCGCCTCTTCTGCCTCTCTACTGCCCTGGCTGATGTTACTGTGCAGTGGTTCATCCAAATGGCTTTTACTCTGAGTAAGTCTGGCAAGTCCAAGGGGGACTTGAACTCAAAGTGCACAGCAACAGCAGGACAAGCTTGAAGCCCAGAAAACTGAACCCTAGATCGTTGGCGTAGTTGCCCCCTAGGTGGAAGGGAAGTCAGAGTGAAGGTCACTGCTTGGGATTTTGTTTTGTCTGAGGATGAAGATTACTGCTACAAATCCCCAGCTGAGGAGAGGATTGGAAATAGCTCTGCCCTTCTGAGGTGACAGGACTGCAGGGACAGCACAAGCTGGTCTGACTTACATAAGTCAGCCTGCATATGCTGGGCTGTATCTTCAGCCTTCTCTGGCATTTTTCTTTCCTGTAAAGTCAGTCTTTGGAGAGACATAAAAATCTCTCTTTAACCCCAAATCCCTTCTTATTCCAGACTGGAGAAATTATCTAGGTCATTCTACTCCCAGTGACCAGTGGATCAAAATTTCCAAGCAAACATTTTGGCTTAATCAACATCTGACTTAATTCAAGCCAGATTCTTATCCACAACTGATAAATGGCTTTAATTTTTCCACATTGCAGTCTAATCTCAACATTTTCAAAATAACATAGTATGACTACACTATAAATGCAATAGAGTATTCCATTCTGTAATCTGATCATAGAACTTTTGCATAATGTTTGCCACAATCATGTTTAATGGTTGCATACTATTCCATTGAATAAATGTACACACTTAGGCATTTGGGTTGTTCTTATTTACTTGTTGTATGTAATATTGAAATGGGCATCTTCAAACCATTTTAGTTTTGTCTCTATTCTCTTATTTCCTTTTGGATAAATTTCTGGGAAGGAAATGTGCCTGCTGGCTTTCACTTTCCACAAAGCTGATTTTAAGATAATTGTAGAACTGAAATGGCTTTCTCCTTTTCAAAACCCCTGTGACCTCACACCACCATGGAATTGCCTGTGCTTCCCAAGGGCACACAGCATGACAGGGTCACCTCTGCAGTGCGGGGATCATATCCTCATTTTCCATAGACTTTTACATTAATGACCAGTAGACAATGCCCATGAGGGAAGTGAGGCTCCTGGGGTTCAGTACAGAAAGCTCCTAGAGTTGTATTCGCCTGAGGGCCAGCGCCTGGGACCAGGGTCCAGCACAGCCCTTATTAGTGGTGGAAAGAACAAGAGAAGGAAGGAATAAGAGAATGTGGAGTAGCACTTAACCACCACTCCAAGGAATAGTAAAAAAGAATTTTTCTGTTCACATCTTGGCTCATTCATTTAGGAGTATTAATAGGCTTATGCAACAAAACTGGCTCTTAAAAACTCTCTCCTAAAAAATACAATGTATACTTACCTACTTATCTTTTGAGATCTCAAGCAATGAGCAGTGGTAAGTATTTATATTCTTGTGGGTTTTCCTGACAGCATCCCTGGCTAGGATTCTTATGGCAAAGAGATGGGGCCCAGCAGGAGGCCAGGAGAGGGGGCAAGGGGTCATCCACCGAGACCTTTCAGGAAAGGATGCTCCGTTTCCTCCCTTCCCACCAAATCTGGACACAGTAGCAAAAGGTCTGGGGTGAGCCTCATATCTATCCCCTTGGCCCAGAAGTCTTGGGGGAGCTGCTCAGAGGGTGGCCAGTCTGGAGAACAGGCTCAGGGAGCCTCACCTGAGGCTGAGTGGGTGTGGCCGTAGGATCTCGGGTCACTGGTCCGGGCTCTGTCCCTGAGCAGCTCCACAGTCTGAGGCAGGCCTGGCCAGCCCAGCTAGAGAAGGTGAGGATGGCACCACCCCATGTCTCTAGTCCAGCTCTGGACAAGGGCACTGGGGTCCTGCACTGGGCTCCCCATGTACTGGGCATACAGCATGTGGCCTCAGCAAGCATGGAGAGATGGGCCAGTTCTGGATGTTTTCTTCCTTCCTTTCTTCCCTCCCTCCCTCCCTCCCTCCCTTCCTCCCTTCCTTCCTCCCTCTTTCTTTTATTTCTTTCTTTCTCTTTCCTTTCCTTCTTTCCTTCCTCTCTCTGAGACAGGGTCTTGCTGTATAGCCCAGGCTGTCCTAGAACTCATTATGTAGACCAGGCTGGCCTTGAACTTGTGTCAATCCTCCTGCCTCAGCCTCCTGACTGCTGGGATTATAGGTGTGCACCACCACACTTGGCTGGTTCTGGATATTTCTCAGGGCATCAGTAAATGGATGTTTGCTCACTGACTGACAGAAGCCTCGAATATCCAGATGGCCTGGTGGTGTGTGTGGTGCCTCATCTTTCTTCCTCTTCTTCCTGGTGTTCTGTTTCTGGCTTGTTCTCCACTTCTACCCCAGAGAGATGCGAGAGGGCGGCAGAGAAGATGAGGCTTGAAAACCATCCACAGAGGACGATTGGATCCCGGGGCTTCTAAACCAGGGTCTCAGAGAGTCACAAGGTGGTCCCCTAAAACCAGAACCACACCACCCCAGGCTCCCTGGGCCTGGTAAAAGGGGCTGTGGCTGTGCTTTAACTTCTGCATCTCCCTCCCCAGCCAATGGCACCTGGGGGTCAGGAAGAAGAGACCTCTCTGCTGTCCTCCCTCCGTGGGAGGAGCTGAGCTGAGGAATGGCGGCTCCACAGGGCCTGCATCCTCAGAGCCAAGCACCACAAAGACAGATCTATTCTTTTCAAGCAGTGCTTCTTTTAGCTTACTTTAGGGCTGTGCCTCCTCTATCAGACTGGGCTCACTGAGGGAGGAGCACAGGTTAGCCCAGGGGTAGGGAGCAAGATTGGTGGAGGTGGGGCTTCTCTGGGACCCCAGCCTGAGGCCTTTTAGTTTCCCACCTCTGTCCCTTCCCCCAGGTTATCACCTTGTTCACTCAGGGCCTCCCCTCCTTCCAAGCATAGCTTAAGGCCTCTTTGCCTCTTAAGACAAAGCCAGGCAGAGCAGAGCTCCTTAGGTGGTGAGCTGGCTATTTATATCAGAGAGTATTCCCCGGGCTACAAATGTGTTCTGCTTGGGGGTCACCAGGGCTTATAGGGTCTTGCTTGAATTAAGGCTTGTGTTCTAGGCCACTCCCCATAACAAAGCCACACACAGCCTGAGAAAATCAGCATGTCAGAGTTTTCCTGAGAAACAACCTCATATAGTAGGTAAATCAATAAGTTAGTAAAGAAAGACATATGGAAATGGGTGGGGGGAGGAGAGGAAGAATATAGGAGATTGCTGATAATGAGTCACCCCCAACTTATGCTAGTGGAATGACAGCTGGGAAACCTTGGCAACTCCCTCTACCACTCTGAACCTCAGCTGCTCATCTGAAAAATGAAAATATAACTGACAGAGATGTGGTAGAGATTAAATCCAAAAGAACATGTAGAGCACCTGGTAGATGGTAAGTGTTCTAAGATTTCTTTTTTAAGTAGTCATTAAATATAAAGTACTGCAGGTGGTTACAGAAGGCAAAAGAAGGAGACACGGCCCATCCTCAGGGATCCCCAGTCTGAGGGGACACGGCCCGCCCTCAGGGAGCCCCAGTCTAGAAAGACACTGCCGGCCCTCAGGAAGCCCCAGTCTAGGGGCACAGCCCTGCACCGTGGAGACACACAGGGAGACATGTCCACTGGGGTCCAGGAGGTAAGGTGGGGAAATGGAGGCTATCTAGAAGGCCATCCTACAGATTGAGGGCAGCTCAGCCTGCATGGCCCCAGGCCTGGCCCTGTCTTCAGATGCAGTGTTGTTGTGAGGCAGGTATGCAGGTTTTACCCCAGCTTAGGGACACCAAGAAGGGGAATGAGGATGGGTGATGGTAGCTCAGAAATAGTTGCTGGGACAGGGAAGGGAAGTCACACTTCCCCAGGAGTTTAACTAGAAAAGCCAATAGGCCAGAAGCCCTGGAGAGGTGGGTGAATTCTGAGGTAGATTCCAGGGAACTGAGTGAGCTTAGACTTCCTGTGTGGCTTTGGTTTTGGCCCTTCCCTGCTCTGAGTCCCACTTCCTCCTCTGTTAAACAGTCAGGTGGCTTACAATGTGCTGTTAAGATGGTTGTAAGTAGAAGGAAGCCACCATTTTCTGAGGGCCTGGGGAACACCGTGCCTGGCCAAATGTTACTCTTATCACTTGAGAGGTGGATGGCTTCATCATCACCTTACCCAGGTCTAGTGACAAACAGTGCTCTCACCAATGCCGCTTTGGGCATTCAAGGTCTGCTCTCTGCCAGGCCCTTGCCTGTCCTTGGAAACATTGGAAATGGCTACAGAGAACCCTGTGTTGAGGGAGAGGACTCCAGGAATGGCCTGCAGGTCAGGAGGAGGGAAGGGAAGCACCTGGGATTGGAGGAAAAAGGCGTATGGAGGTGGGTCTTCAGGATGGGAGGGAGGGAGCATTTCCAAGACGAAATTCTGCTCAGTACACCCAGGGATGATGGCCCTCAAGAGGGGAACGGGAGCTACAGCTGAAGGCCCCGATACCCCCTGGCGCCTGTCTTCCCACCCCTGCCTCCCAGAGCATCCTGCCTGGACTGACCCAGGGCCCTCAAAGGCCAGGGACTGAGCCTAGGATCACGAAGCAGGATCGGGTGGGGAGTGGGGTGTGGGCTAGACAAGACCTGGTTTCTGCTCTACACACACACACACACACACACACACACACACACACACACACACAGTGCAGTCAGGGTGCCAGGCTCCAACGAGAACAAGCCATGGGTCCCTTCCATTAGCTGACAAAAGAGTTTTGCGGCCCCTGTCACCTGCTGGGCAGCAAGCTGGGCACCAACCCACTGTGGAGAGGGCTCCATGCAGCAGCTGCCCTCTAGGGCAGGCACCCCAATTGGCACAACCTGTGCCCCCAACTCACAAGTGACTGCATACCTGGGGTGTCACATAGTCTGTTCTGTTTCACAACCTGATGTGAGCTCTCCAGGCCACCAGCACATGTGGGAAAGCTCTTGCTCTGCCACCACTCAGTGAGATGGCCTTCACCCAAGACCCCAAGCTTACCATGCACCTTCCATTTGTTTACCCAGGTTGCTTTGTACAATCCTCACATCAACTCCACTTTATAGGTGAGGAAACTGAGGCAGGGAGAAGTAAGGAAACTTCATACGGACAGAGTTTGTCTGTTGGAGGGCCAAGTGAACCCCTTTTATCACAGCCCCATGCCACCCAAGGCCACCTATCTTCTAGGAGTGGATCCTTCCGTGAGGTGGAGGTCAGGGCTATGGAAATATAGTCACCATAACCCAGGCTACCACGTGCAGCTTTCCTACAGTCTTAATCCTAATGAATATAAATCACTAGGAACCACAAAGGGATCTTATACATGACAAAAGATGCACAACTCCACTCCTAAAGAAAAAAAAAATGGAAATGAAAACATCCCCAAGGCATGATTTTTTATGTGTGAGGTTGGCAATGACCAAAAGTAGGACCCAGGAGGGGCAGGCTCTCCCAGGACCAGCTTGTTGGAGTGAGACTCTATAGCCCCCTAAGGAGGAAATAGGGGATCTGACAAAATCACCTATGCACACAAGGCTGTTTCTTCTAGGAACTGACTGTCTAGATATATCTACCATATGCCCAATGACCCATGTCCATGTTTGTATTAACAGGAAAATGGGAAAAACCCAGACACCCATCAGTAGAGAACTAGGGAGAACCTCATAGAAATCCTATGGACCATCTGCACAATGGAAATACAACATACTTAGCTCATTTAAACAACAGCAAAAAATCCAGGACTCTCTCCATTGGCAGATGTGAAAAGATCTCTAAGACACTGCTAAAGGAAAAGGAAAGGTTCAAGGCGGTATGTGAAAAGCCCAGGAAAAGTGACATTTGTGGAGTCTGTGCTTACTTGTCCATGCATGAGCCCTCTCTGGAAGGACAGGCAGAGCTGGCCCGAGTGGTGGGATATGCAGGCCCAGAGATAGGGTGAAAGTCTTGGTATGTATTAAAGGGATTATACATAGAAGCTAAACATAGACATCTTTTTTTAAAGAGTGTAATTATCATTTCAATGAACATTGCTGAAAATAATTTGTTCTAAACAAGTACATGTATTCTATTCTTGTGTTGTAAAAGTATGTTGTTACTGTGTAATGTGTGGCTCATGGGCAGCTTTTTCACTTGAGCTGTACACAGTTGGATGCACAGATTTTAAGTGTGCAGCTGGGTAATTCTACTCTGCCTGGATACCTGGGAATCTCCCAGGTCAGGTAGAACATACCTGGCCTGTCTGAGGGCAGGGGGAGATTCTGAGTGGGTTCAAATGTATGATGTGCTCTAAGGAAACATGTATATGCATACAGAAATGCAGAAGGTACTGGGAGCTCTGCCTGTCAGCCTGAAGAGCCAAGAATGCAGGTGTATTCTTCAGGTGCTGGGGGCAGAGGTCAAAGAATGAGGCCTGTGCCTGCCCCTGTTCTCCATCCTCTGTCTCAGCACAGGCCTTGGGCCACAGTAGGCTTTCTGGAAACGTCTGGCTGAAAGGGGCCTTGGTCATGAGTGACCCATGAGGAGGAGATAAGGCTAGTGAGGTGGTTAGAGACTAATCTCTGACGTTTGCAAATGCCAGCCAGAACCTTGTCCAGGGTCACCCCCTGTTCTTCCTACCAGCCTGACATGTTTCCAAGAAGTTCTTGCAGGCTGAGGGGCCTGGCAGCACAGAGTGGTTGGGTAAATTTCTATGTTCTCTGCTGTCTTGCCTCTTGGTTTACCATCTGCCTCCAACTTCTAGAACATATGCTCAGGAAGTTGGGGCTGTGTGCTCATGATTCACACGGAGGTGTGCATGGAGAAAGGGGTGGGTTTTCTGTGGGTGGGGAGAAGGCTGGGAAGCCTGGGTCAGGCTGGCTGTTTCTCTTCCAGTCGCATCAAGAGCAATGTGGATGGGCGGTACCTGGTAGATGGCGTCCCTTTCAGCTGCTGCAACCCCAACTCGCCACGGCCCTGCATCCAGTACCAGCTCACCAACAACTCGGCACACTACAGCTATGACCACCAGACTGAGGAGCTCAACCTCTGGCTGCGTGGCTGCAGGGCTGCCCTGCTGAGCTACTACAGCAGCCTCATGAACTCCATGGGTGTCGTCACGCTCCTGGTCTGGCTCTTTGAGGTAGGCCAGCTGGGGGTGAGGTGGGGGAGCCCCCAACCCCATTTGGACTTCATGAGGTGCAGCCAGGCCTGGAGAACACACTCCCTCCTCAGCACCAGCCTTCCGTCTGGCTGTGGATCAGAGTACCCCAGCCTCTCCATTTCACTTTGTTTTTTTCTCATCTTTTTTTTTTTTTTGAGGGGGGGCAGTACTGGGGATCAAACTCAGGCCTTTACCACACTAGACAAACACTCTACAACTGAGTTACACCCTTAGACCTCCTTTCACTTTTTTGTTGTTTTTGCCCAGGTTAGCTTTGAACTCACAATCCCCCTGCCTTAGTCTCCCAAACAGCTGAAATTATAGGAATGTGCCACAGTATCCAGCTCCATTGTTTAAAAAAATAATTTAAGTGAAACTAACATAAAATTACCATTAAAGTGTACAATTCTGTGGCATTTAGTAAATTCTCAATGTCATGCAACTACTACCTCAGTCTATTTCCAAAACATTTCTATCATTCTCCCCCAAAACAAAGCTCATGCCCTTTAAGTAGTTACTCCTCATTCTCTCTCCCTTCCCCCCATCTCCTGGCAAATATTAATCTGGGTTTTGTTCCTGTGGATTTATATAATCCGGACATTTTGTATGTCATATATTCTCAAATCTAATCCATCCCTTCAACAGTTTTGCAGGGCTACAAAATCAGAGCTAGGTCAAGAGATCTCTACTGCAAAGGGAATCCATGTGTGATTCTAACCTGCATCTGACTTTGTAGTGCTCTAAAACTGTTGAAAGGGTGTGGATTTGATTCAACAATATACAGTAAACGGACTCACATGGTGTGTACCCTGTTTTGCTTGGCATCTTTCACTTACCTTGGGTTTTGTCCGGTGCATCCACTTTTTGATTCAGAGGTCTTGGACAGCTGTTTAACATCTCTGTTATATGGGGATAATAGCACTTACCTTTGGGGACTTTTGGGACACAATGTGTACAGCAATATGTTCAGTGAATGGGAACTATTTGGATTTGTTCTTTTCAAGATTCTGCTTACTATTTACATGTTAACCTAATTATCTGTGGGTTCATCTTACGTCATCTGTAAGACTTAGTTCCTCTGTCTGTAGCTATAGAGCTTGAAATGTAGTAACCCTGCCCCCCAGTGAATGTGCTGAATTCATTCATTCCTAGAGGAGAGAAAGAACTCTCAAATATCAACCACATGCTGGGCGCTGTTCTAGGTCCTGAACAAGGGCAAAGGAAGGAGTGGGAGACAAGATGGTCAGGGGATGACTCAGGGTGCCTGCTTTTAGCTGTTCTCACAGCAGTAAATCCAGATTTCAAAATCCAAATGTACAAAGCCACAAATAGTAGATGGGGAAGTCTTTTTCATTAAAGAAGATTCCTGAAGATTCCTTTAAGTTCCTCTTCTAGTGCTATGAAAATTCACAGGGTGTATCCTGCCTGTGGCTACTACCCACCTCTTCTAATTCACCCCAAGAAACTAAAGGGGCACTGGACCACCTGGGAATGCTTCTTTTAACAATGTTGAGGAGAATACCATATTCATGAACATGTATTGGTTGTTGACTCCTTGAGGCAGTCTTGGGAATAAGTGGAATGAGGAGAAAGGCTCACTGCTGGAAGGCTAGAAGTTCAATACCCTCCGAAACCATGAAAAGAAGACTGTCTGAAAGGACAACAGAAATCATGGCATTCCACTGGCTGCTTCTGAGCTCACCACCTTCAACATAACCTAGCTCATTGGGACCAGCTCACTGAGAATGGAGAATTTCAACACCCTGACTTTTCTTCCAGGCTTTTAGTGGGCAGAGCTAATAAGATTCTGACCTTAGCCTTGATCTCCTGTGTATCACAATCCAGTCAGGAGATGACATCAAATTTGTGAACCAAAGGGAAGACTATTACCATATGTAGAATTCACAGTGCAGTGGGTCTCCTTCAGGAAAGGTGATGGATCAGTGGGTGCACTCACACCATGAGGACTTCTTGGAAGAAGTAACCTTTTCACCTGTAAAAACACAAAGGGTGTGCCAAAATGCATACACATTTTAAGAAAAGAAAAAATACTGTATTAAAATTGTAATACTTAATATACACTCATAACAAAAGATGAGTTCAAGTCACATTTGACTCCTGCAATTACAGGAGGTGCTCAAAGTGGTTACTGCAGCAGAAGAATGTGTATAATTGTTAGGCATATTGGAAGTTCTGATGCATACTCACACCTGCACTGTCATACCTCCACAATGTTCTCCAATTTCAAATATCACTTCAAAATGGTCTTGCACTCCTTGAATGACAACCATGCTTCCACCATTTTCTTTGACTATCCTGCCTGCTGCATGGTGGTGCCATGAACGCCATCTTTTGAGTGAACATCATACTATATATTGCTACCATAATTCAACTTTGAAAAGTAATACATAGATAACATTTCTTAAAATGTCTACACATTTTTTTGTTTACCTGGTATTTTATTTTCAATTGACAAGAATCTAGTCAGCTACTGTCATCAGGCATGACTATAATTATAAGTGATCCTCAAGACATACATTGGCAGATATTTACTGAGGTGCTAATACCACCTTGTGTGTTCTATGAGCTGGGTGAACCCTATGCACAAGGGTTGGCCCTGCCCCCAGGGAGCAGCCTGCTCTTCTTACAGCACTTACCATGCCATACAGGAAATGCAGTACAACCTGAGAACTTGTGTAGGAATCTATGGCAAATGGAACATGTCACTGGAGAAGTGAAAATCATACTTACCAAACTAATAACTAGTCACAGCTGACATTTCTACTTGTCCCACTGTATGCCAGGTACCATGTGCTCCATATGTACTAAGGCATCACAGCATCCCTGGGAGGCAAGTGCCATCTCATCTGAAAATCTACAAACCAGAATAAGAAGTCATGTTTCCTATTCTCAGGGCCAGTGAAGTGCCAGGCTGGGGCTCCAGCCCAGATTCTATCACAGTGAATGCTAGTGAGCAAAATCTAAATGATTCATTACTGGCATCCATCCATTGCCACACCAATCAAAATATTAGAGCTAAAGAGAAACATGTCATGTGGTTTTCAGAAAAGGAAGTGATTTTTTTTTTTTTTTTTTTTTTTTGCAATACTTGGGGGTTGAACCCAGGACCTCACACATACTTTTCAAGTTCTCTACCACTGGGCTGCATCCTAGCCCATGTTTTACCTTTATTTTTTGAGTCAAGATTTCACTAAGTTACGCAGGCAGCCTCTGGCCATGAACTTGCGATCCTCCTGCCTCAGCCTCCCAAGTCTCTGGGATTAGAGATGTGTGCCACTGAGCCCAGCAAAAGGTGCCTTATATCCCATCCAGTGAAGTTGTTGACCACTCAATATGTGACTAGAAACATGCTGGGAAAGGGCAGGAGGGGAGCCCTGTGGTGAAGGAACCTAGGACTAATGAGCCCAGGAGGGAGGCCCTGGGAAGAGGGGGAGAGAAGATTGGTGGGGGAAACTCAGAGAGGGTTGAGGCTGCTTTAACAGGTGAACAGGGAGAGCAGTAACGTTTTAGGCTGAGAGAACAAAAAATGGTAAACACCCAGAATGGGGAAAGGAGGGGTTGTGGGGGACACCTGCAGAAAGAAGCCCAACGTGGCTGGAGTAGGAGTTGGGGCCCCAGGATGAGGCTGGAGAAGAGGCAGGCACCCTGAGAACCGAAATCAGGGCAGGGTGGGGCAGACCTTTAGCACCCCAGACCCAGCTGTGTTCCCCTTGGTTTCAGCACAGGCACTGGATGGCAGCTCCCCATTTCCTGCCACCACATCTCTTCTAAATCTCCTCTCCCCCCACCAGGTAACTATCACAGCTGGGCTACGCTACTTGCACACAGCGCTGGAAGGGGTGTCCAATCCAGAGGACCCCGAGTGTGAGAGCGAGGGCTGGCTGTTGGAGAAGAGCGTGCCGGAGACTTGGAAGGCCTTTCTGGAGAGCTTGAAAAAGCTGGGCAAGAGCAACCAGGTGGAAGCTGAGGGCGCTGATGCCAGCCCGGCCCCTGAAGCTGGCTGATGGCCTGGGGGTCCCCTCCCCTCTGAACACTGAGTAGTGGACTCCAGGAAATGTGGGTAACCTCCCTGTCCAACTGAAAGTCCAAACTTCCTAAGAAGACTGGCCACCTTCCAGACTCCTCTTGGAATTTAAAGTTCAGGGTCCCTAAAGCATATGGTAGACATGAAGTGGCTGACTCCAGATATAAATGAACAGGCTCCTGCAGGCTGCCTGGCCTGGGATCGGCCCTCATGGTGGACTCAGGGCTTCCGGGGGCACGACCACCCCAGGAGTCATCTTTCTCCTAGCACACGAGTGTGGCCCCACCCTCAGGTGTCTCCAGGCACACAGAGAGCGGCTCCTCCTTTACGCTTGGCCTGTTCTGAGTTCCAAGTTGCTTCCTTCAACATCCACAGTGTCACCTGCTGCATAAACACAGGAGTCTCAAAAATGTAACCGCCATACTCTTTTCTTTTTCTAAAATGCCAAGACTGATAGGCTGATCATTATGTTTGATTAATGCCAGAAGCAGGGGAAGGTTATACTTTTTTCTAAGAGTAATAGATTCTCTAAAGCATTAACAAATCCACAGAGGAATTATTCAATCATGGGGCAAGAGAATTTTAGGGTGGGGAATTTCTTCCACCAAAACCACAGTGAAAGGGCTGTTTTTGTATCACATTCCCATGTCCTTGGTCGCTTATCCCAAAGTGACCCCCAGGGTGCTGGCAAGTTCCACCCATAAAGTGCTGAAGGACAGGTTGTCTGTGGCTCTCTGAGGTGGCCCTGGGGTGGAGTACTGTCCTACACTTTGAAGAGGAGGATTTGCCTCCTGGGCGACCCAGGGAAACCTGCTTAGGTGGCCGTGACAATCTCCATGGACAACACTGTCTCCAGGGGAGGGCAGAGAGTCCTCTGGGAGAATCTCCCCAGTTCTTCTCCCACACTCATCTTGCAAAGCACTATTTCTGGAATGCTTCTGCGTCAAAGAAGATTCTTTGAGATAGCCCATCTTCCTGAGCCAGAAACTGTGTGAGAGGTTTTCACTTTCTGTAGGAGAGAGAGGCCAGCCTTGAGGGGAAAGAGAGCATGATTTCACTGGTGCCCAGGCCCCAGGGTCCCAGATCACAGCAGGGCTCAGCGTAATCCTGCTGGCTTACCATTCAAGATAGCGCTCCTTCCTGGTTGGAAACCAAAGCCAGGAGGTGGAAGGGGAAGAAACTGACTTACCTCTGCTCTGACCAAGCAATGGTGTTTGGGACCTCAGTACTTTGGACTGAATTTGGGCTTGCTACTGTCCTGAAAACTTCAGTACAGAGAAAATAAGACTTCTGGTGTGACCTCAAAAGTGTTCTGGGCATTCATTCTCCCATGCAGATGACCAGATCAAAAGGTTTCACACCCCTCAGACTTCGGCCCCAGAGTTATACAGGTTTCTCAGTCTTCTTGAGCCCCAGGGATGACCCACATTGATGATGCTGAATCAGCTCCCCCTGTGGAGGGCCCCTGAGCTTCCTGCAATCTTGTTCACAGGAGTGCTAAGAACGTTCGTGAAAAGTGCTATTCTAGGCCCACATTGTAACTATGCTGTCAACAGGTGTATAACAGATATTAAAAATTATACTGTATGAAAATCACTTCTGTTAAATGGCTGTCTTAGCCTACTCAGCAGCAAGAATCATAAGCCAATTCTGGCTAGTATTTGTTTTAAAAGACAAGAAACCAATTATAAAGGAATCATTAACAATCATTGTTATCAGTGTAGCCAAGGTATCAGTCTGTCCTCTTGCTATCTTTGATCTGCAAACATGGTTAACTGTTAGGATATCCAAATCTCTCAATGGCTGAACCAGAGCTGAATATGGGGCATTTAAATTTAGTGATTTATGCAAAAATTCCAAACCTAGGCCTGGGTGTAACTCAGTGGTGGAGGGCCTGCCTAGCATGAGTGAGGCCTTGGGCTCAATCCTCAGCACTGGGAAAAAAAAAAAAAAAAGGACAAAAAACAACTTTTTTTTCCCTTTCGGCCTTGGTCAAAATATATTTCCCCAAACAGGGAAATCTCAATCTCCATGGGTCCAAATTATAGGGCAAATATGAGAAACCTGAGAATCTGAAAGCTGTTGGGAGGACCAAGGACAAAGAGACCCTATAATAAATCTCACTGGTGGGTTCAGAGCAGATCCGGGGCTAAATGCACCCGAACAGGTCTCAAGTAGCTGAAGAACTGTAGCCCATCCCTTTTGGTCACCTACAAGAGCTCAGTAAGACCCTGGTGCCATGTTCTTCCTGTGTCTGACTTTAGTCTTCCTAGGGCTAGTATAAAATCACTTCTTCCAAAGGACTCAGCCAGTTTTTAGAGTTCTGTCAGCCCAGCTCTAAGGTGCGGTTTAGCTCAGTTGGTAGAGTGCTGCTCTGCGCTGAGGCCCTGGGTTCAATCCCCAGCACCACAAATATGGAAGGACGTGGCAATCCACTCCCAAAGCAATCATGAAACAATCTGCCATTGAAAACCCTAGGAATAGCAAAGAAGCAGACCTAGTGCCAAGCATGCCACAGTGTCGGGGAGTGTTTCATCTGTTGTACATAAGGTCGCTATGAGTTGGACTCGACTTCTGTGGCACCTAGCAACAACAGCTCTAAGGTGGGGTAAGAGGTAAAGATAGAAACTCAAGACTTTTATTTTTGCAGTGCTAGAAACTGAACCCAGGGCTTTGCTCATGCAAGGGAAGTGCTCCATCAACAAGCTACACGTTCATCTGAGAATTTTTTTTTTTTGGCAGTACTGGTTTGTTGAGCCCAGGAACTCACACATGCTTTTTGCAAGTGCTCAACCACTGAGTCGCACCCCTATCCTATTTTTCACTTTGTATTTTTTTTTGTGTGTATGACAAGGTCTTGCTAAATTACGTAGGCTGCATCTGGCCTTGAACTTGTGATCCTCTTGCGTCCACCCCCCAAGTTGCTGGGATTAAAGGTGTGTGTCACCATGCCTAGCTGGACTTTTATTTTTAAAACACTCAAGTAGTGTAAAGTACTACATGATGGCTTCTCATGCTGAACATTCTGGAATTTGTAACCTCAGCTCAAAAACCCACAATTTATTGTAACATGCTTCAAGCTCAAGGCTGAGCCACCAGCAAATAAACCCTGAGAAACCTCAATGTAGGTTAATAAGATTAGCCACTTGTTTGGCACGCTCCTCAGCTCCTCCTTGTCCAGGCACCTGTCATATGCTAAGCCAGCAGGTTTATAGCTTAATTGGAGCAATGGTGGACCAAGACAATTAGGATCTCTCCACTGCTGCTGGGTAAACAGACAGCTCCTGACAGCAGTACATTAGGAATAGGAATATGTCTGTGGAATATTAGAGTCCAGAGAAAGCAGAGGGATGCCTTCCCAGTTCTCAATGGACATAAGATTGGCTGGAAGGGAGAATCATCATTTTCTAATTCCTGGTGGCATTTTATCCTGTCTTCCAAAACAGAGGATGACATTAACAGCAAAATTGGGAGATCAGAGAACCCCATGCTCCAAGGACACTGCATTGTGGATTACAACAGAAGGGACAGCTCCTAGCTACTTATTCACGGGAAGTGAAAACCTAGCTACCCCCAAAACCCATACATTGTTTGTGGCAGTAACCACAAACTAATCACCAAATGCCCTTCACTTGGTAACTGCATAAACATCTGCACACTGGAATACCATCCATAACCCAAAGGAGCAATGTGGGTAACTCAAATGCATTCTTCTTCCTAGTGAGAGAAGCAGGCTTGAAAGTGATTCCATTCATAAAACATTCTACAAGAGGCCAAGAGGCAGATCAGTGGGAGACAGAGCTTGGGGCAGAGAGACAAGCTGACTGCAAAGGGGCAGGAAGAGGCTTTCTGGAGCCATAGAACTGCTGCTTCTCAACTGTGGTGGTGGTTGAACACCTGTTGCATTTGTCAGAATGTACAAGCTACATTTAAAAAGGGCTAATCTTACTGTTTGTAAAATACACCTCAAGAAACCTGGTATAACTAAAAGAGTAGTGTGTCAGACAGGGCTTAATGAGTCCTGAATTGAAGGCAAGACAAGGCAGGGAGCCTGCTAGGGACAGCATTAATGACCAGAAGGTAGGGAAAGTACAATGGAAATCTTGTGTTAGTATGATGCTGTCCTTTAAAGAAGATTCTGAAAGCACAGCAGAACTCTCATAGGCAATGACTCTCATACAAATAAAATACAGCTTCCTTCCTTTACTTGTCTCAAAAGCACAAAGGATCTGGCAAGTATGTAAACCAAGGGCCTGGAGATCAACAGGTAAGGACAAGCAAGCATTTAAACCCAGGGTCAGTTCTCAGAGTACCTTGTTCCCCAGGAAGTTGAGGCCTGAAATGGTCCAGAAAAGCCACATTCTGTCACAGAGGATGAATATGAAACATAATCAGCTGAAATAATGACTAAGCTTTCTCTGGGAAGGTCAACATGGCTTGGCCAGTGGCCATAATTGACACTAATAATATAAGCCTCTTAAATTTCAAGCTAATACAGATGTCCTACTTTTGCAGAAAGGTGACATGGGGTGCACTGTGGTAGTATTTAAGTGTGTAAAACCAAGCAGTAAGGAGAGGCAGGCCAACCCAAAGTAATGTCAACACCCAAAGCATTTATTTGAATATCTTTAAACTTTTTACATATGATACATTCCAAATTTTACAAGTTGTCCATAGATATTAAAGTTGTAGCCAATTTATTAAACAGATATGATTCTCCCTGATACAGAAAGCATGTTATATAAACATTTCTACAATAAACATAAATCATGCGAAACAAATCATAAAACTAAAATGCTTTGTTAGGTAGGAAGACGACCAGCTTAATAGAAAATAAAAGGGTATGTATGTTGCAATTCCATGTAAATTCACTTCTCAGACTCCGACATTCTCAGAGAATGGAATCTAGGGACACCCTCTGCTAATTCTAGGCTTCTATGAAGTTGGCCCAAAAGCTGGAGTATTGTTAGGATTTGCAAAAAGGTTTATAATCCATGTAGAGGGTGAAACCATGTCTTATGATTTTAAGTTTAAGCACGGTGAACATATAGAGGAAAGCCCAAAGAAGCTGAACTTAAATGCTAAAGAAACTGCATGTGTCAAAGGCCAAAATAAACAATTATGCTGTCCACAGCCCCACACAACCAGACTGTGTAAATGAATGGAAGGCAAGGAAAAGGAAGAGAGCAGTAGATTCTAATTTGGATTTTCTTCCTGTTGGACCTCCTCTTAGCTGTGTGAGCCAGTCCCAAGCAAGAGGGGTAATTTAAGTCCATCCTTCCAAGAGGAAGAGGTTATTTCACATGTGAATTTGGAGAGATGTGGCTTCTGCATCCCCACTTTTTTAGCCTCCAGTCTGGACTTCTGACCTTCTTCCTGGGAATACCATGGAGTGTGCACAGCTGAGTAGAACAGAACTTGTTGAGGCAATTGAAAATAGCTGAGTAAAAGAGTCACTTGCATTGTTTAAAAATATCCAAGAGCCTTCTGTTATTCATCTTCCCCTCAGCTACACTTTAGAGGTGTTCAGGATTCATTCTTCTAAATCTGCCATCAGCCTGTGTGTATTCAAGCTCTCCAGTGCACAGAACGGTGAGCTATTTTACTAAGCTGCTGTCATTCTAGGAAGGCACCTCTTAGTAAGAACAATGATTAAAAAGAATAGAAATCCTGGGTGCACAGAATGTCCCAGGAGCACGCGGAATGAGCCAGGGGACAAGGAGTAATTCATCTAGTCCAGGAAGTGCCGGATGGGGTGGGCACCTCTAAACAATGAGTTTTTACTTTTTTTTTGCTAAGTTCTGATTCAAGATGCACCCTCTCTCAGTTTAGCCTTAGAAAGAACCAAGAATATTACTGTCTGGAAAATTAGTAGATTCTTTAAGTTTTCAAAAAGCCCTTTAAGTGAGTTTTTTCTCTCAAAGCCATAAGTAGAAAAAATAACACTGACCAGAAAAAACTCAGCCTTCCCTAGCCATGAAAACCCAGCCAGTCAGCATACTAAGTAACATGTCCTCCTTGGGTGCTCCTCTGGCATGGGTGTATCCCAATACTCTCAGACCATGGAGAGCAGGAAATCTGTCTTCAAATTCAGCTGCTTTGGTCTTAGAGGTAGGGTCCTGTCAGCAGAGGTGAACACTGACCCAACACTGAGTGCTGAGGCACTGAGCAGCCAGGAAGCGTCATGAGTTTTCTTTCCTGTCTCTGCTGAGTGTCAGCCTCCGAGTACACAGGAATCCTTGATGGCAAATGGCTGAGACCATCGGCAACTCAATGCAGTCCAACACGCAGAGGGGCTGAGCTCCAATACAGGAAGGGAAGCTCCTCCCTGGATCTTAAAACCCAAGGTATGACATTTGAGGGACACAGCAACAGTGCAAGAAAATATGCCAACAGAAAACGATTTCCATCAGTCCCTGGAGCCAGAAACTACAAAAATAAAACAGGGAAGGAAAGCTTAAATAGAAAATTTATTTCAAAATTCAGCAGAACTGGTTTTCTACTCTCTTTCCTGGAAAGCCAACCAGATTTCAAAACTCTAAGTTCGTGTTTTTGGTAGTGAGGTGATTATAAATGTTGCCAGTCAATGCCAACCAGTGTTTGATTTGCTTCTTGTGCATGTCCGATTTCTTCTGTGATACTGTGTTGGTGCCAGAGCCTCTGAATCTTCTTAAATCGTTCTTTACACAAATGTAAAGGATTGCCCCGTCTAGAAAGAAGACACACATCACTCATGATGCATTCTGTTTATTAACCTGTCACACTACACCCTAATCCTTCCTGCTTTAGGAAAAGAAGCAGTTACTGGTTTTTGATCCTCGGTAAAATTTCTGCCTGGTAGGCAACCATGACTGTTAAACATAGGAGCTCTGATGGTTTGCTAAGAGCAGCGATGGAGAGTAAGTGTCTGCCAAAAAGAAGAGGAAGTCCACAGAGTACCGTGAGGAACCAGGGTTCTGGGGTGAGAGGCTAAAAATATTCACTCACTGTCCCTTTTGGGAAGAACATGTAAAAAAGATGGTGGGACAGAGGAGAAGGTAAAAGGAGGAATACAGGAGTAGCAATGTTCCTCAGAGCATTGTCTTTCAGCCCCGAGTCTCAGAGCAGCAGCCAAACTAAGTAACTGCCAGCTCTGATTTAACCACAAGAACAGGCTTTAATAGGTCCGCGCCTGGGCCCAGGGCCATGAGCCAGGCCCCTCTGCTCCTGGTTCTGAGTGTGCCGATGCTCTCACTGTTCAGCTGAACTGGGGCCTCCTCCCAGAGCTCCCACTCCTCAAGGGAGTGGAAGAACTGTCAGCAGGTGGTATATGGACATAGCCTTGCACTCGAGTGCCTGGAATGGTGCCTCTACTTACCTTGCCTGGCCTTCCAGGCCTTCAGCTATAGATACTCAAGTCTGGACAGTCACATCCATGCTAAAACATTTTTCTGCTTTGGGCAAAACAGATGACCAAAAGAAGTTCTTTAACAGTGCTTGGTGAGCTGGGTGCAGTGGGCACACCTGTGATCCCAGCAACTCAGGAGGTGGAGATAGGAGGATCGCAAGTTTGAGGAAAGAGATGGCCTGCATAACTTAGCAAGGTCCTGACTTAAGATAAAACAAATCAAAAAATGGCTCCTGGGGGTACAGCTCAGTGGTAGAGCATTTATAAACTATGTCTGAGGGCCTGAGTTCAGCCCTCCAGTACTGAAAGTATGTGCTTGGTGAACTGCTAGCACATTGTTTATGACATACTAGAAGCTACCAGAGTAGAAGTGACTAAGCCTTATATGTCATATCTTGTTCTGTATGTACTAAACCTTTGGCCCCCAGACTCTTAGTAATAAGACAAGCACAGCTCTTAGCAATGAAAATTTGTTCTTCTGTATCACCTGAAGTGTGTGTGTGTGTGTGTGTGTGTGTGTGTGTGTGTGTGTGTGCGCGTGTGTGTGTGTATAAAACATATATATAAATTTCTTTTGTGTGTGTGTGATACAGGGGGGTTGAACCCAGGGCCTTGCGCACACTTTGCAAATGCTACCACTGAGCTGCAGCCCCAGACTCTTTTATAGTTTTTATCTTGAATCAGGGTTTCACTAAGTTACACAGATTGCCTATGGCCTTGAACTTGTGATCCTCCACATTCTGGCTGCCGAATCCTTGGAATTGTAGGTGTGCATTACCATGCCTAGCTTTATTATTGGGTAGGTTTTACACTAAGCCACAAAAGTCAGAATGGGCCATTTCTGCTGTACTCTGATGCTGACTGAGAGTACTATGTGGCACTCCAAGTAGTTCTCTGGAGTGGTTAATGGAATCAAGTTGTGCTCTGCCTCTTCTTTTTCTTTATATATTCTAATATTCCTCATGGCATTCTCAAGACTGGGAACAGAATATCAAAGCAGGGAGCTGGAAAAGAGTCTACCAGTAACACAGCCACCTCCTCTAGAACCAGCCCTGTGCCCCACGGTGTCAACAGGGCCAACACTCCAGGACTTCATGATTCATTGTGCTTATTGCACACAGAAGGGCTCTGAGGCCCAGAGTCAGGTCCCTGGCACCTGAGGCTGGGTTCTTACCTGAGTCCCTGGTCAGTCTCCCCATAGTCATCAAGGTAAGGAGGTGAATAAAAACACCCTTTGGTTTTGCCGGCTAAAAATAGCACCTGACATTCCCGTACTCTGTTGAGAGATGATTCATATATATTAGTAATCAAGGTTTGGACTAAGCTCCAAATGGAATGACATGTTATAAAGAAATAAATAAGGCCAGTGTTAGAACAGAAGAAACAGCATTTATAGCAAAGAGATACTTTGAAGTATCAACCCTTGGATACCGTGGGGTACACCTGTAATCCCAGCAACTCAGCAGGCAGAGGAGACAAGAGGATCCTGAATTTGAGGCCAGATGCAGCCTGTGCAATTTAGTGAGACCTTGACTTGAAATAAGAACTAAAAAATGAATGGGAGTGAAGCTCAGTGGTAGAGCCCTTATAAAATATATATGAGGCCCTGGGTTCAACCCTCAAGAATCACACAAAAATAAATAAATAAAAGTGAAAAGGTGTCAACCTATCTGCTCAAGTTCTCAAAATAACTACAATGACTATACTATAATCAGTGATGATACACTGCAAATCCATACAGTGATATGTTAGAATAAGAATCAAGGGCTCAAACAATAATTTAAAAACATTGTTAAGTATGCGAAAGACAGTTTACTTCTAATCATAAAATAGGTGCTGATATTGTAACCACTATTAAAAAGAAATTATTAATTTAAAAAATTATACACAAACATTACAAATTATGCTGACTTGAGACACAAGGAAACAGATTTTGTTCAGGACCAAAAGAATTCAGAAATATGCTGGACAAGAGAAAATATTACTCATATATTTCTCCCAAAGGCTATTTGACTTGGAGAGTTTGCCTGCTTTTTTTTTTTTTTTTTTAAATAAATAATGCAGCTCAAGTCAATAAACATTTATTGAGAATCATTTATGTATAAGAAATTGTCAGGGCACTGAGGGGATACAAAGATGACTATGATACGGATAAAACCTGTTCCCCAGAGGAGCTCAGACTCATGTCATGTCTGTGTTTCAAACTCTGAATTGGCTTTCCTCTCATCCACAGATGTCACTAGGACATTCTAGGTCCTCCCCACCACCCCCACTACCCCACTGACATCAGCTTCCTTGTCTTGAACATGGCAGGCGCATTCCCACCCCAGCAGTTATGATTAGTCACTCCTGCCTTGATGTTCTCCCCCTTTCTTTAGGTCTTTACTCAAATATACATTCTTAGGGCGCTGTCCCTAAGAATGTTCTGCCATCCAAAATCCTACCCCCTCAGCTCCATTTCATGTGCTCTTCCCTGCTTTTTCTTCTCAACATATATCACTGTCTAAATTCCTATCAGGCTTGTTTGTTTTCTGTCATTAGAAAATGAGCTCCATGAGAGCAGACATTTTTCTTTTTTGTGCTGAGGATCAAACCCAGGGCCCTGTGCATGTAAGTACACCTTCTACCACTAAGCTATGTTCCCAGCTCCAGCACAGTGGCTTTTGTCTGCTTTCCTGACTGTCCCATGCTCAATACATAGTACACAGGAATTACTAACCACAAAGGGTGATCAAAAGAGACTGTATTTAAATTTAAAACATTTATGACAGTAAAAACTTATTATAGAACTGCTTCAGAAAGTGGCAGGAATAAGTGCATTCAAACGCAGGGAGTATTGTGAGGGGGATTAATGGCAATGTGTCTTTTCCTGGAATAATTTAAATATTCACCATATTTTTTGATCAGACCTCATATGTTGTATATTGTATACCATTGAATGAGCCCAATGACATATGCCAGCTTGCAACATATAGCAGGAAGATACAACAGAACAGGGCTGACTGGATTTGGGGAGCAAGTCAGGGACAGCTGGAAATTCCCATTCGAGAGAGATATAAAAAAGGTAGAAGGGACTTAGCTGGGGTGGGGGTGAGGGTGGGGGTGAGGGTGGGGGTGGGGAGTGGAATGACAATAATGGAAGAATCAGCACAGTTGTAGGAACCAAATATGAGATGTGAGAGAGACAGATCCTCATGTTCCTCAAACAAATAAACGTAGGAGAATAGTGTGGCTTCAGTCTCCGCCATGTGTCAGCCCTTCAGAAGCACATACTGAGGTGGACAAAGCTGAAATGCCCCCGCAAGCCCTCACCTCAGGAAGATGCCTGCTCCGGAGCCACAGGAGTAGGTGTGAGCAGTGCAGGCTCCTACATCCTCCCCATCCAGCTCTGTCTGGCAGCAGTAGCTCTGGGAGCACAGCAGACTTCCACATACAAGGCACAGAGTTGGGGCTCTGCTCTTATCACCACCTGATTTGGGGCACCTCCAGGGGACAAAGATATCAAGTTACTGCTCTTGAAGAGTGGCTATAGAGCTGATAGTGGAAAAAAGGCCTTGGAAAATAATTTTGCAATATTAAGCAACCTATATTAGGGAATGGGGAACATCTCAAACATACACACAAAAACTGCGTACTACAAGCACTAAAGGAATCAACAACTAAAGCAAAGATAAATAAAACCACCAAGAGGAGAAAAAAAATTATGGCATTGTCATGTAATGGAATACTATAGAACAATGAAAAGCAAAGACTTAAAAAGTTCTATGTCATTTAGGTAAGTCTTAGAAACAATGTCCAATGAAAAAGACCTGTAAAATATATACACTATAATGCCATTTAAATAAAGCTTAAAACATGCAAAATAGTACCATAGGCTGCTTAGAAATGTTGTTGTTGTTAGGTGCGGTCGAGTCGGGTCTGACTCATAGCGACCCTACATACAACAGAAGAAAAGAGGCACTACATAGGCTTAGAAAGACAGCCTATGTAATTAGTATCCAGAAGCACAGGAATGCTTAATACACTGTTAAGAACAGTGACTATCTGTAGGGGAAGGAGGAAAAGGAAACAGAGGAGAGATACCCAGGGTGCTTCAACTGTTGAGTTTCTTATGCTGTTGTATTTTTTTCATGCTGCTTGTGCATAAGTATTTAATAATACTTTTAATTAAAAATTTGGTAATATTAATAATTAGAAATTACTACGCACTCTTATTAAAGTGCAATTATTATTTAGAAATCTTTTGTCAATCAAACCTGCCCCCTTCCAACCCTCATCCTGTATCTTATTTTGAAACATGGTAGTGAATGATACCTTTGCAAACTGTTGTTATCAGATGCCGCTGAGTGGGGTCCAACTCATAGTGACCCTATGTACAATAGGATAAAATATTCCCTGACACCGTGCCATGTCCAGCATTATGTCAGTGCTTATCTGCTATTCATAGGGTTTTCAATGCCTGATTGTTTTTGGACTGTTCTGGGTATGGGCTGCCAGGCCCTTCTCCCATTTTTGCAGTGCTGGGCATCGAACCCAGGGCCTCAGAGAGTGCAGAGCAGTACTCTACCGAGTGAGGAAAGTACTGTTGATGTTAAAATTTTCTCATCCACACAAAACAAAGAACTACCACCAAATCCCTCAAGTTCTTTGTAGAAAGGTGAAAGGTCCAGTGGCAAGACATGGTCAATGCTCTAATATCAAAACTTACGAGAAATTGGATGCTTGATTAATGAGGCTGCTGTAATCCTCTGGGAGGTCTATTAGTTTATTAGATTCTCTTGGATAGCTTTAAAAAAAAAAGTAAAAATTCAAAAAACTCAGTTAATTTGAAGTTACAGTATAACAACAGGGTAACTCCTAGCTTAGTCAAAACAAATAAAGGAAGACTGAATCTGAATGATTACATACTACCACAGTGGTACAACCCCAAGTTAGAAACTAAAATGGCACAGTGTCCTGGGGTTCACATTTTTACTTGATGAGCTCAGAATAAGTCATCAGGACAGCAGCAATAGTACCTAGTATGCATCACTTAAGAGAAAATTCGGTAGGTTCAGGAAGAAGGGGGCAGGGCAATGAGGATAATCATTCTTGGCTTTTACCTAAACAACACAGTAATGGGGAGAAAGCCTAACCACAGAACTTAAGGTCTCAAAGACATAGGCTTATTAAGGGTAATCTTCCAGTGGAGTGAGTGAGTCAGTAGAATAGATATATTTTCTTTAGATTAGAGATACTCAGCTATGTTGATTGTATGACTCCAAGTTAACTCAGAAAAAATTGATATATAAATCCAGCTCGTATGTGAGGCCCTCTCTCAGGGTGAGGCATTTCCATGAGCACATGCCTGCCCAGCACAGGGAACCAGGTGGCCTTTCACTGCTTACCTACTGCAAAGACCAAGGTGGACTTTACCTGAGGGGGACTTACTTCAGACAGTAGTTCTTAATCATACCTGAATCACCTGGGGGAGTACTGGGGGAAACATACATGGTAGGACTCCAACTTTTAAAAACTTAGATTTGGTAGGTAGTGGCTTCTATATTTTTAAAAAATTTTCTAGGTATACCTCAAGGTGAGAATTACTCTTCCATGGACTAAGGATTTTTGACTGAGGGGTTGAAATTGGTGATATTTAACCATCTTTGACTTGTGAAAATGGGATGCTCAAATGGCTTAGTCTAATAAAATTAGAGTGTTATCCTTTCTGGATGTGCAAAAGCAAACAAAACAGATAATCTCTTCCAGTCTTCTGAATTTTAACAGATCCAAGGAGGTATTAACAGATGAAACACATCATATATTCACCCAGAGGAGCATACTTCACTGCACAATCAAAGTAGAACTAATATAAATAGGAATGAAGAAGAAAAATTGATAAATGATTGGCCATGACTTGACAGTTACTGAAGACTGATGCCAAGCACACAGAGTCTCATTATACTATTCTTTATACTTTTGGATAGTTTGAAATTTCCTACAGTCAAGTTTTTGACTATCTTTAACTTACCTTATAGCATCTCTTTCACCTTCTAGGTATCTTTTAACTTCATTGTTATGACACCAACTTTAATGTAAATGGAGAAAAAACAAAACAAAACATTTTTATTTATGAAGGGCTAGACCTATAATTTTTTTCTCCCTCTACACTCAATAAAAAGTAAAAATTCTTCTTGACCTAGTATATATATTACCTCATCAAAATAAGCCTGGAGAAATGTCATATTTTTTTTCCTTTCTTTTTTTGTCTTTTGTTTTTTGTCTTTTTGGTACTGGAGATCGAACCCCGGACTTCGCACCTGCTAGGCAAGCGTTCTACCACTGAGCTAAATCTCCAGCCCGAAATGTCATATTTTTCTTTTTAAAATTAGAAGAATATTTTCCAAAAGCAAGAATTCTTAATATATTAAAATTTGCAGATTCATACTTTGTAACCCACTGATTTTTGAACACTGGAAAAATCAGTTTAAATTAATGACAAAATCCTATTACCCGAACCTAGAAGATTCATATTGAACTTTTTTTTCCCCAGTGCCAGGGATTAAACCTAGGACTTCACCCATGTTAGGCAAATGTTCTACCACTGAGCTGCACCCCAGGCACCACCCCTCCCCACTTTTTAAAATTTTGAGACAGGGTCTAACCAAGTTGTACAGGCTGCTGATGGCCCCGAACACACGATCCTCCTGCCTCAGCCTCAGGAGTAGCTAGATTCAAGGCCCGTGTCACTGTGCCCACTTTACCATATTGGCCATCTTTTCATGTGCTTATTGGCCATCTGTGTATCTTCTTTGGAGAAATGCCTATTTAAGTCCCTTGTCCATTTTGATTTTTTAAAAATGTGCACAAGGGCCTTGCTATGTAGTCCTGGTTGGCCTTGATCTTGAGATCCACCTGCATCAGCCTCCTGAGTCCTAGTATTATAGGCATGTGCCACCATGCCCAGCTATTGCTCTATTTTTTAAAAATTAGAAGCTGTACATATATATAAAATATATATACATACATATGTACATACATATTCTGGATATCAATCCCTTATTAGATATATGGTTTAAAAGTATTTTCTCACATTTGTGCGAAATTTTAATTCAGTCACAAACCTGACCCTACTGAGAGGCCAATTTCTCTAGACTTCTACTTTCTCAAATATAAAGTGAGGATATTAGACTTAAAGTTTCTTCTAGATTAAAAAAATCTACAGAATAAGCCAGGTGTGGTGGTGCTCACCTATAATCCCAACACTTGGGAGGCTGAGGCAGGAGAATTGTTGAGTTCAAGGTCAGCTTGGGCTACATAGTGAGACCCTGGCTCAAAAAAACAAAACAAGGACTGGGGATATAGCTCAGTGGTGAAGTGCTTACCTAGCATGCAAAGCCCTGGGCTCAATTCCCAGTACCACTAAACAACCAAACAAAAACCAAGACAAAATAAAACAAAAAAAAAACACCTGCTATGGAATAGAGTCCTTAACATATAAGTTCATATAAGGAAATAAACATTTCTACCACTATTCCCTTTACATGCAAACCTACTTAGTTATACAATAGCTTGGCAAAAATCTTACCTAGAAGCCAAATCATGTCCTAATTCTTACAGCTTGAATTATGTGTTGAATTCTACCAGGATCACTATTTGATAATTTTGCCACATACGTGGAAAACTAAAGTTTGCTCAATAAAACTATTCAATATAATGCAAAAAAGTATATAATCATTACCTTTCCAACAGTGAATTCATTATCTCACTATTTTCTTGAAAAAGGCAAATGAGGTTGGTTGGTAGAGAAAGATAGTTACATAAATGTTCAAAATGGCTTGTTCCAGAAACTGCAGATGGAGAAGAAGAGTAATGCATAAACAACTAAGAGTAGATTCTGCATAGGAGTAAGCAATACCAGAGCTCCCTACCCCCACTAAAAAGCAAAAGAGTTCAAATTTGCTAGATGTGTAACTTGCAGGGAGTTAATAGAATGGCGTGTGGAAGGAATCCATGGAAAACACAATGCAATGGACAGAACAGAGTGAGGGGACTCCTAATCTGGTCACAGTTTCCTGGTGTCTTGGCTTGACCATTTGCAAAATGGTACACCTACACAATCTAATGCATGGGGTTACTGTGATCATTAAATGACAAAAATGATGTATGAGTGCTCTTGAAAGTGATAAAGCAGTACAGAAATGTAAGAGTTTCATCATAAGAGATGGGCTTAAGCACTAACCCCAATCATCACTGCAAATATTTTGGAAGGCTAAACAGCTCTCTGTGATGCCTAGACAACTAACAGAATGGAGATCCCAGTCAACAAACTTTTGGAGAACAGTATTACATGGAGGCACCCTATGCGCAGTGGCAGGCATTATCAGAATATAGAGACACCATTAAGTTGACCCTCACACTACTTTCATTAAATGAAGCAAAAGAGAGCACAGGAAACAATTGTGAGACAGTAAATCGATTCTCATCCTAAAATCAGATTTATGTGCAATTATGATATGTTGAATTTTAACTGCATGTATATTTCAAGTTAAAAATCACTTAAAATTGTTAGTTTTTACTTTTTAAAATCTGAGGAACCCAGTTTAGGGATAATATATAAATTGAACAATGTAACATCTGAAAATAAAAGTTAAGATCTTTATGCAAGAAGTGCCTTGCAAATGCAAAAATATTTACAAAGTTGTTTAATAGTACATTTACTGAGATTCAAATGAAAAGCAGGCAGACATACAAATGTATATTTTTATTCTATAAACAAGTACTTCACCACAGTCAATTAGCTATGCTCTAAGCCTTTAAATCAGTTTTCATTTGTGCAAGTCACCCTTAGTCTGAGCTCCTTGAGTAGAAAACTACAAACATTTCCTACATTTTGAAAGAAATGAGAAGTTACCTTGAATGTCAGGTGGGGATGGAACTCCACTTAGATAATGAAAAAACAAAGCAGAACACTTCAGGAAAGGCATGATTCCATCTCTGACACTCCTCCACAGATGCCAGCCAGAGGGCATTTCTTTCAAGGCACTGAAAAAGAAAACATAGTTGTTAGAAAAGACCATTCTAGTTAAAGTATAGTGTAAAAACAGAGATGACCAGTAGGTAGAACTGATGGCACATACAGTTACCAACTACAGGTGAATGGCTGTTGTTGTTGCTAGGTGCCGTCGAGTTGTGTCCAACTCATAGTGACCCTCATAGGGTTTTCAATGGCTGATTGTTTCGGGATTACCTTGGGAGTGGGCTGCCATGTCCTTCTCCCATTTTTGAGGTGCTGGGAACCAAACTCGGGACCTCAGAGACTGCAGAGCAGCACTCTACCAACTGAGCTAAATCTCAGCCCCAGGTGAATGGTAGCCTTGACTATTACAGGATGTCATGTATAAATAGTGATCTAGCCTCCAATGATATTATTAAGATTAATAAAAGTAATATAGCCACAGAAAGAGAAAATCTGGAAAATAAAAAAACATCAATTATTTTAGTATCATACACCAGCAAGTATTATTCTGGCAAACCATTTTCATACTAATTTATCTTCATACTTGTAACTATATGGTGTTTAAAATTAAGGGCTAGGGATATGGCTTAGTGGTTGAGCACTTGCAAAAAGCATGTTAGAGGCCTTGGGTTCAACTTCCCAGTAACATAAAAGAATAAAAAAAATCACTTAGCTGGGTGCTGTGGAACAAGGAAGATTGCAAGTTCAAGGCCAGAGGCAGCCTGTGTAATTTAGTGAGACCAAAAATACAGAGTGAAAAATGAGCTAAGGGTATGGATAAGTGGTTGAGCACTTGTAAACAGCATGTGTGAGGCCCAGGTTCAACTTGTCAGTATCGCAAAACAAATGGATAAATAAATATTAAAAAGAAAGAAAGAAAAAGTTAACATACTTTCCAGAATACCATGAGGGATGATCAAAAAATATGGTGAATGTTCAAATTAAATTTTTGAGGAGAATTAATGGCAATGTATCTTTTGCTGTAATAAAGTTTTAATATATAAACGTTTATCATATTTTTGATCACTCCTTGCATATGCCATAATTTTAAATACGCTCATAATATTTTAGAATACATCAGGTATACCTATACCAAAACTATTCCCCCCCACACACACACAAATGCTTAGATTACTTTCAATTCTTTGCTGGCATAAATAACATCTGAATGTGTATCTTCATATGCCTGTAAGATTTTCTCTATTTTGGATTACTTTATTAGTGTGGATTCTCAGAAATGGGATAATTTAGTCACAGAATAAATATTGATATAGGTTCTTGATATATACTGTTACAGAGCTAAGTAGGACTGTTGTACTAAATCATAATGATTTCAACAATAATATTTTAACAATTTCACTCCACTCCTGGATATTTTCTTAAGAGTACACTATGCCAATTTAATTTGTATTTGTAAATTCCTAATGAGATAACATATGTTTCAAAAAGGAACCTGCGAAAGTACATCTAGCCACTAGTCTATACCAGATTCTTTGAGCAAAGCAAGGGCTCCACAGCCAAATAAATGTGCAAAGCTCTGCATATTACTACTCTTCCCTCAGAGATTTCCAAGTATGTTAAGTACATGAAGTTACTTCTGTATCTACTTTTAAAGCATGTCCATATACAGTACTTTCTCCTAATTAACAAATGAATTCCTTTCCCAGGCTGACCCTACTAACATGTTGGGAAATGTCTATAATGGAAAGACTTCGATCTCACCTTCCTGTATACTGGTGAAGCGTGTTATACAAAGCAAGAACTGCTAATTCTTCTCCAGTGGGATTTTCTTGATCCATGCCATTCTCTTCTGAAAGATAAGGAAATACTAGTACTTTGTATTTTCCTGTTGTGTTATCAAGAGGATTGATGTCCACTACCATCAGTTTAGCATTCAAATATATCCATATATGCACACATAACATGAAATTATTCTCATAAATTACATAGAATTTTAATTCTTTACATGTGAGCACAGTATTGATCTCCATCATACCAGGGAACCAGAACGCCATGGGTAAAACCAGTTAAATGTCTTGAAATGTTTGAAAAACTGGAGGTGAATGCACAATAAAACTTAATGATGAACTCATAGGGGTATTAACAAATACATAAAACTAAATGGCATTATAAAACATAAAATGCAAAGGGGCTTAAGTACAATGCTACTCAAATATTTTTCCCCTCAGCACTGGGGATTGAACTCAGGGCCTCATACATGGTAGGCAAGTGCTCTATCACAGAGCTGCCCAACCAGCCTCCATTTATTTGTTTGTTTGTCTAAGCTGTATAGGGCATTGAACCCAGGGACTCACACATACCAGGAAAGTGCTCTACTACTAAGCTGCATTCCTAACCCTTTTTTATTTTATATTTTGAGGCAGGTTCTTGCTAAGTTGCGCAGGCTGCATCTAGCCTTGAACTTGAATGCTTTTGCCTCAGCTTTCAGAGTCACTGGATTGCAAATGTGTGCTATGGCGCCAAGCTATGTATGTATGTATGTATGTATGTATGTATGTATTTTTTTGAGACAGAGTTTTGCTGTGTAGCCCAGGCTGACCTTGAACTTTGGTCCTCCTGCCTCAGCTTCCCAGGTGCTAGGATTACAGGTGTTTGCCACCATGCCCAGCTCCCTCTTCTATTTTTGAGACATGGTTTCACTATTGTACAGGCTGCCTCTGGACTCAAACCTACAATCCTCCTGCCTCAGCCTCCCAAGTAGATAGGATTATAGGTGCGCATCACTGAATGTGACTGATATTCAAATATTAACAAACCCATGAAACACAAAAAGTATAACGATTCATAGTGCTAGAGGACTTTTAACAGGAGAAATTTAATTCAAAACTTTTTACATGAAAATAAACAGAAAGGGCCAATACCCTAATTACAATCTATCTATATATATATAATTACTCTCATCCAAGCACCTCCTATAATCTGTTCTTCTAAACTGAGACAACTCAAATATCTCTTCAAGAAGCTGACAAACAAGGTAAGAGTTACCTGTACATGAGGTAAGTAAGATCTGTACAATGTGTGCCATAGTAACCAGATGGAAGATGTGAAGGTCTCCAGTGCCAAGGCTGATACCTGAAAAATCTTGACAATGCAATGCAGGGAAAGCAAGCACCAAGCTCACCTGGACACCAAACATAAGAGTTAAAGGGGTCTTGATAGGCACTATCATTTCATTTACCCAGTAGTTCCCCCCCACACACAGAGCTTATTGTTAATAAAAATTAAAACAACACTTGAGATCTTTTCAGGGAGTGAGCAATGGAAAAAGTATGGGTTTTGGACCAAAAAAGATCTAGTTATAATTCCTAGCTTCTTTTTTTCATCAACTCTTAGACAAATAAACACCCCTGAGCCTCAACTTCCCAATTGGCAAAGTAGAGATAATATATAGGTATCTTGAATACCTTGATAGTAAACATATCAGGATAAATGTGAATCTATGTGAAAGAAGGCAGATACACACTAAATGCTAACTCCCTGTTAGCTTCCTGCTGCTGGTGTGGTGGTGATTTTAGTAGTATCAATGAGAACAATAACAGTAGCTAACATTTATTTGGGCTATATTATGCTAAGCTCTTTACATGGATTAATCCATTAAGTTCCAAAACAATCACATGAGGTAAGTATAAACCAACTTAGTGGTATAGAATCTGGGGTGGAGAGATTAATGAGACAGCATTTGGGGGTACAGTGTGGAGTGTGCTCTGTAGCCTGTACCCAGTTAACACAGGGCTACAATTTGGCCATACGTTTCTTGACCAGCTGTGTATTCCAGCACCAGGTTGCACCTGCTCAGTAGATGTACCTTTCCCAGAATCATAAAAAGGGGCTGTCTGCCATTAAGTAGTATGACCACATGACTGTATCTGCCTAGACTTTCTAAAATACAGAAAAACATAATATGGACTATCACTGGCACTTATGTTGCTTATGTGTTTTGTTTTGCTTTTAAACTTCTTAGTGGATTAGAAACATGGAGACGTGAAATTACCTCAGTCACAAAGGAAAATAAGAGAGAGAGGATATCTACATATCCAGATCAAGTCTCTCAACTAGATTCCTAAATATTTTCAAGACTCTTCATAAAAGAATTATACAGATGTGGTAAGAATAATATTATGTGATAATTGCTCCTGTATGCCTCTACACTACCTTGCCAAACTCAAGGTACAGTTATGAAAGTCAATGAAGAGAATGTCACACAATCTGTAAAACACTCACCAGTAAATGAAACATGTCCATATCTAATATGCATGGAAGGTCTTCATAGCTGTCATTAGGCACCAATGCTAAAAATTTAAAGAAAAATACATTAGTACATCATATGCCAGTGTAAGTTAAAAATGCACAAAATCCAATTTGAACTTATCCTTTTGCAAGATGTGGATGAATTTATAAACTAGAGATTTATATAAAAAGTTCTACCTAACACTTCACTCATAATTGAGAAAAGTTACACAGCTAAAAAAAATTTTCTGAAGATAAGAAATTACCATAACATATAATGGTACGAATACTCACATGCAAAAAGTTTAGAAAAGTGTCCTTGTACCACTGAAAGTGATGCCACTGTCCAATGTGCTGCTGCAAATCTTGTTAATGATCTAAGACAGTCATCCTGAAATAAAGAAATTAACACAATTACCAAAGAAACCAACATATCAAGTAGTTCTTTTTTTTTTTTTTCCTCCAGAAATGCTAGTTCAAAGCATAGTACATGCACAATGAAATCTCTCCAGACGGTTTGGAACTGAATCTATGATATCTTCAGTGACATATCTCTAACATGGAAAGAATGGAACGGGAAATTATCTATTTGTATGATGAATAAACAAAAGCTATCTTCTGGGCTGGGATTTAGCTCAGTTGGTAGAGTGCTGCACTGCAGTCTCTGAGGTCTTGAATTCAATTCCCAGCACTGCAAAAATGGGAGAAGGGCCTGGCAATCCACTCCCAAGGCAATCCCAAAACAGTCAGCCATTCAAAACCCTATGAGGGTCACTATGAGTTGGATACCGACTCGACGGCACCTAACAACAGCAATCTTCTTGCTACCATGCTGCTGCGTCTCTCTAGAAAAAAGAATACTTGCATGTGTATCAGGTATTCCATTTCCAAGATACTATGTAGTATTATTTTATATGTATTCTAAGAGATACTTTTAAAAATGCAGGAAATACTCTAAATATTGAAGAAACTGCATAAGAAGATGGATGCACAAATCAAGGTGTCTTGTAGCCATTAGACTCTGTTATGAAAAGCCAGGCACGGTGGTATGCACCTGTAATTCCAGAAGTTCAGGAGGCAGAGGCAGGAGGATCGCAGGTTTGAGGCCAGAGGCAGACTGTATAACTTATTAAGACCCTGACTAAATTTAAAATCTAAAAAAGGTCTGGGGTGCAACTCAGTGGCAGAACATTTGCAGAAAGTATGTGAGGCCCTGTGTTCAACCCGCAAGTACTGAAACAAACAGACACCAAAACAATTGTTATGAAAACTAGCAATAATGAGAAAATTCTCAATTTAAAGTGAAGAATACAAAAGGAACAAAACTACAGGTCAATACTAATTGTTGTTATTAGGAGCTGTCAAGTCAGTGTCTGACCCATAGCGACCTATGTACAAAGAAACACTGTTGTTGGTGCTTCTCTGCTATTCATAGGGTTTTCAATGGCTGATTGTTTATGGGAGTGGATTGCTGGGTCCGTCTCCTAAGGCTATAGCATGTGGTGGTTTCCAGGCGGTCTCCCATCCAAGTACTAACCAGGCCTGACCCTGCTTAGCTTCTGAGATCTGATGGGGTGGTATGGCTGTAAATGAAAACAGTGGTACACCTCCAGGCAATACTATTATAAACAAGTATAAATATGCTAATGGAAAAAAGATGGGCAGGTGATAAATTGCTGAGTTTTCTTGATTATTCTCTATTTTGCAAGTTTTTTTGTAATGTTTGGTACAATAAACACTGAGTATGCTAGGTATTTGTTTTGAAGATTTTTTTGTTTTGTATTTTTGAAATAGGATCTTGCTAAGTATGTAGCCCAGGCTGGCCTCAAACTCAAGTCAATCCTGCCTCAGCCTCCTAAGTGCTGGGTTACAGGTATACACCACCACGCCCAGCTGGTTTTAAATATTTTCAAATGAAAACTTACTCTGTCTCCTACTGTTCATGGACCCTACAGCCATAGGGGTGGGAAGAGGAAGACAAGAGTGAAGGAGACAACTGGAAGAGGTAGGTATCACAGATGAGAGGTATTGAACTTACAGTACATGGCTCAGAGAGGACCTCGGGGAAGATAAAGCTTAAAGAGCATCTTAAAGAGCAGGAGCACACTTAGAGCACTCTAGGTGGAAGAAATGGAATATATGAAGTCCTGGGTACTAGCACTTAGGAGCTGGCAGTGTTTGTACAAGTTTGGACCATTAATGTGGAGACTGGCAGGAGGTAATAATGGGAGAAATAGGTTAAGAAGTTTGTAAAACCATGAAATATAATCAAGATTGCTTTTGGGGGGAATCCTTCTCATAATGTATTAGAGAAGCATAAGATTCAGGGTAGAGACTGCTATCCCAATCTAGGCAAGAGATGATATGGGCCAAAAGACAGAAGCGGAAGTAGGAATGGAAAGAAGTAACCTGAGGCTAGGTGTGATAGTAATTGCAGTGACTCAGGAGGTAGAGGCAGGAGGACTTTTTGAGTTCGAAGCCAGAGGCAGCCTGCATAACTTTGCAAGATGCTGACTGAAAATAAAAAACGGGCTGGTGGTAGAGCTCAGTGGCAGAGCACTTGCAAGGTATGTGTGAGGCCCTAGGTTCAACTCCTAAGTACTGGAGGAGAAAAAAAAAAAAGAAGGAAAGAAAAAAAGGGAAAGAAACTGCAGTGTCTAACTGGGTGCAAATGCTCAAGCTAAACAGTGCATCTATTAGTAGGACTTCAATTTTCTGACCTGATCACCTGGATGGGCGGTGGTGACATTAATTGAGACATAGAATATAGGATGAAAAACTGGTTTGGGGCTCGGCTACATGGTAAGACCCTGTCTCCAAACAAATAAATAAGCAAAAAAACCCAACAACCTGACTTGGATTGTTGAACTTGAGACATTAAGAGATCCAGGTGAAAAAAAAATAAATAAATAAAAGCAGGCCAAGAAGTAACAGACCTGGGCCTAAGATAAAGGTATGAGTTGGAGATACACAAGTCAGAATACTTTGATCTAACTGAAATCAGAGGCATAGATCAGGAACATAGATATAAAAATCTCAGATAAAATACTAACAAATTAAATAAGAGATATATAAAAAGGATAATATACATGACTAAGTTGGCATTATTTCAGGAATCCAAGATTGGTTTAACATGTGGAAGTCAATCAACACAAAATGATAGCACATTAACATAAAACTATATTAAAACAACAATTGCATGCAGGAGTAGTAATAGTATCCCAAAGAAGTATTCAGAAGTATACAGAATCAAGAAAATGTGCAAGAACTAGGCCGGTGCGGTAGTGCATGTCTGTAATCCCAGTGATTTGGGAGGTGGAGGCAAGAGGATCACAAGTTGGAGGCCAGAGGAAGCATGTGTAACTTAGTGAGACCCTATCTCAAGATTTAAAAGAAAGAAGAAAAAGGGGGGCCAGGCACAGTGGTGCATGCCTCTATCCCAGTGGCTCAGGAGGTAGAGGCAGGATGATCACAAGTTCGAGACCAGAGGCAGTCTGTGAAATTTGGCAAGACCCTGTTTCAAAAAAAGAGAAGGAAAAAAAAAAAAAAAAAAAAGAAAAGAAAAGAAAAGAAAAGAAAAGAAAAAAATGGGCTGGGGGTGCAGCCCAGTGGCCCAGCACTTGAAAAGCATGCAAGTACAAAGCCCTGAGTTCAACCCCTACTACCGCAAAAAAAGAAAAAAAAAAAAAAAGGCTAGAGATACAGCTCAGTGGTAGAGCACTTGCTAAGTATGTATGGGATATGAGGCCCAGGATTCCATCCTCAAGTGTACAGAGAGGGAAAAAAATGTAGAAAAAGAAAATGTACAAGAACTGCCTTAAAAACTAGGCAAAATAAATTCTATCCTACATGTTTGAGATTGCCTTTTCAATAATCAACATATTTAGCCATTCTTATCTTTTATAAATAAAAAGTAGCATAGTAAACACTGATCTAATAGTCATACATCATATCCTATTACAGCCAAGAGTGATGTGAATCACCATTCTGCTGATTTACTGTCAAGGAACAATTCAAGCCCTACTTGAAGATTTTCCAATTAAATTGGTCGGTTGGGGCCCAGAGATCTAAGTTCCTAAGAGGATTTTAATGCATAGCTCCCACCTGACGCTATATGCAGACTCTGTGTTCCTGAAGAGCTGGGCATGGTGACACACGCCTGTAATCTCACCACTCAGGAGAGTGAGGCAGGAGGATTGTGAATTTGAGGCCAGCGGGGGCTACATAACCAGTTCAGGAATAGCCTGACCTACACAGTGAGACCTTGTGCCAGAGTCCTGAGATTCTAGGTGTTTGCAATGAAAACAAAGGCAGGACACTAACTAGGTGATGACTAATCATACTTTACTTTCTAGGCTGGCTTTTGTTTCTTGGTTAAGCCCTTACCCATCAGTGGTTCCCAATCCTGCCTCTTGATAAATTTTGAAAAAATATTAATCACTGGGGCCTATCTCCAGAGATTCTCATTTAATTGACCTGTGGTAGGGTCTAGGTGGTTTTAAAAACTTCCTTGGTAGTGCTACATGAATAAAATTAGATAATTTTGCTCTCAAAGGCACTTTTATGACTCTAAGCTTGATAATGTATGACACTGTATGATACTAGTGATACAGTAAAAGTTAGCAAGTCTTGATCATACAGTACTTTCACTTTCCTAGCCATTAAATGTACTTAGTTTGACATTAACTTGCACTTATTTATATTGTGCTAGTTGATGTGTTTTGTTTCATATTTCTAATTATAGCATTAAAATTTTAAGAAGTTAGTTTTGTTTTGTTATTTATTTTTTCCCCATCATTTCAAGGTCTTAACCAAGAACTCCAGCTAAAAAAAAAAAAAAAAAAAAGAGATATAGTTATTTCTAGAAACCTATTTAAAAGAAAAGCCAAGAAGAGGTAAACTACAAACGTTACTTTGTCAGTATCCTTACAGAAAATGGGTTTTACACCTAGGTGTAGAGGCAGGAAGATGGCGAATTCAAGGACAGAGGCAGCCTGAGTAACTTAAAACTCTGACTCAAAACAAAAATAAAATAAAATAAAAACGAGGCTGGGGGTTCAGTCCAGTAGCAAAGCATTTGCAAAAGTATGTACAAGACCCTGGGTTCAACCCTCAAGCACTTTTTAAAAAAAGAAAAAGAAAAAAGAAAAAAGAAAAAAAGCGGGGGGGGGGGGGGGGGGGGGGGGGGGGGAGGGGGACTACCTATGAAAGGAATGAAGATTTGGTTAAAAAACTATCAGGTTTGTAGGTTCAAAAGTAGAACCACCAAATTTCCATTTCATTCTTTCACGAACTGAATAAACAAACAGAACTTACCAGTCTGCAAGGCAAAGGACCAAACAATGGTTTATCTTCATCACTCAAAATTCTTTCTGCAGATTAAAAATGGTTAAGATGATAAACTTTATGTTATGTATACCTTATTACCATTTTTTACAAAGTTAAAAAATTCTTTCTGCAGAAAGCATAATACTGTCAGGTTTGGGAATCTTTAAGTCACCTCACAAGAATTAACTTTGGGTGAAAAGTAAAAATAAACACAGGTCCCCTCAATAATGGGTAGCTATAACCACCACCTAAAAGAGTTCTCTAATTTACAAACTGGGCTGGGATTTAGCTCAGTGGGTAGAGCGCTGCGCTGCAGTCTCTGAGGCCCCAAGTTCAATTCCCAGCACCGCAAAAATGGGAGAAGGGCCTGGCAATCCACTCCCAAGGCAATCCCGAAGCACTCAGCCATTGAAAACCCTATGAGGGTCGCTATGAGTCGGATACCGACTTGACGGCACCTAACAACAACAACAACAACAATTTACAAACTATCAAACTAGTATTCTGTCGGGATACTACATTTCCTGCTTTTATGTGTTTTTATTATTGTCTACTTTAAACATTCATTTAAACTAGGATACTACACACAATTTTAATCAATATATGCATGTGACTCAGGCAGACACAACTGTAAACCTCTTACCTACACTCTGGATAGTGTATGCACAACTACTCCAACACATTATGGGCACACGGGGATCCTCTTCATTCGGATGAACCTTTAATCCCACCTTATAAGTAGCAGTTCCAAATGTGGTTAGCATTTCTTTTATGCTCTCAGAATAAGGGTTCCTAAAGTGAACATGTATAGGATTAGCTCAAAACAATGTACATACATAAGAAAAAAAAAATCCCCAAAACCCAAATTGTTCAGTCTCTTAACGGCTCTCACCTATACTAGTATTGAACCACTTAACATGTTTCCAGAGATAGCTGTGTGCATAGGGGTCATGAGAGATAGCAAATTGTCCTTGCCTGAGAGGTGTTATATTCTTTGGGTTAGCAGAGGAGAGACACAGGGCTAAAAACAGGGTGGTAGGCAAATCTCCAGACTGAACTGAGGTGACCCTGAGCCTCTCTTCCCCATCCAGAAGACATCAGCAATGCATAACCACTGCCAAAGTGATTAGTTTTTTCCAGTGAAGAATCCTCCATAGAAAGTTATTCTACATATTGACATTTGGGGGTCCCCAAGTAAAAGAGTGGGGGTTGCTTAATCACCTTATTGTTGGACTTGAAAGTCAGCAAGCTCCAACCTACCCATTAGGTATCCAACGAGATTCTTGGTAGCTTATTGTTAAGTAGCTACCCAAGGGCCAATAAACATCTAAGGAAAGCATCTCAGATATAAGTAGACAGAGAGGACTTGGGCCTGGGGGTATAGCTCAGTCACAGGGCATGAAGAAGGCACTGGTTTTAATCCTCAGCACAACAAACAAACACACACACAAACAAAATACCTCAGGGAAAACATAATTTATGAGAAAATGAGGATCCTCCTAAGGGCAACAGTGAGCTAATAGCATCACCTGAAAGAACAGAAACTCTATGAGAAGAAAATTATCTACAAAACCACATTAAAAAAACTCAGAAGTTGAAGGACATGAAGATTAGATGGGTTTACTGAACACTTAGCCAAATGAATGAAAAAACATCCACATACCACGGAATATCATGGGAAATTTCAGAACACTACAGACAAAGAAAAGAACACAAAGGTTTTCAGCAGTAGTAAAGTCACAAAGGAATAGGAATCAGAATGGCATTAATTTCTTAACGGAAACTAGAAGTTAGTAAAATAATGCTTTCAAAGAGTAGGTGACTATCTGGTTGTGATGGTGCATACCTAAAAATCCCAGCACTGGAGAGGCTGAAGCGGGATTGTTGAGTTTGAGGCCAGCCTGGTCTATGTAACGAGACCTTGTCCAAACCAAAAACAAAATAATAATTCTCAAACAAAACAAAAACCCCAAACAAAACAAAAGCCAGTAGATGAACAATTACTTCAAATCTAGAATACTATACTGAAATTATCAAGCATATAGATACACTAAACATTAAAACTTAACATCCAGGTCTCTTTTCTTGGGAGTCTGCTGAAGGATGCACCTGTGCAAAAGAGGAACTAGTTGGGAAAAGAAAGTACATATCCAGGAAACAAGAGAAGTATGGCCAAGGAAAATCTGCCTTGTCCTGATTGATGAAGATGGACAGAAGCTGTGGGGGAGGGAGGGCTCTGGGATAGAGGACCATCTAATAGTTCTGAGCACTTAGAAAAGCAATTGCAAGGCATCTGACAGACCTACCGCACCACTCAGGAAAAAATATTTTGAAATACTTACACATAAAACAAAGTATAAGAAAAAGACAAGGAAATCATTAATTATAGGAAAGACAAAATTGTACAAGAAAGGAAACATAATTATGATACACAACTTATATCAGAAGAATCACAGGTATAGTGTAAAAACTGACAACTGATTTAGCCAAAAATTGTGAAATAATTTACCAGTTATGGAAAAACAATGTTGAATTAGAAATATGGAAGTTGAGCTATGGGTATAGCTCAGTGGTGGAGTGCTTGCCTAGAATGCATGGGGCCTTGGGTTTAATACTCAACATGAAATAAAGAAAGGACAGGACAGAATGGTAGGAAGGAAAGAAGGAAGGGAGGGGAAAAGAAGAGAAAAGAAAAGAAAAGAAAAGAAAAGAGAAAAGAAGGAAGACAAAAGAAAAGAAAAAAGAAAGCAAGGGAGGTCGGGGGAGGGCACGAGGGGGAGGGCAGGAGGGAACGGAGGGCAGGAAGGAGGAAAACAGAAGTAACTATAAGAGACAAACAAAATGACATGAATGGACCTGGGGAAGGGGAGTGTGGAAGGCAGAGAAGAGATATTCTTTCCTTTTAAACTCTCCAGTTGTGTGTTTACGGAGTACTTAGTACACACCAGGCACACCTTCCAGATCACTTCACATGCAGTACATCACCTTACTCTTATAAAACCTAAGAGTTATCACTTAACAGAAGAGGGAACTGAGGTGTAGAGGTTAAGCAATTTGCTTGAAATCACACAGCTAATAAGCAGTGATGCTGGGAGCATAACTAAGTAGTGTAGCCCCAAAATCTAAGCTATACTTTTGTAACTATTTGGCTATCGGACAAAATAGTGTTGAAAACACTCTGGTTTTGATCCTGGGTTACTAAGAATTTGTGATGAGTCCATGAATTGAAATGGGGACATCAGAAGGAAGCACAGGACCAGGTGGGGAAGCCAAACAGTCTGGACTGAGATGTCAAGGGGAGTAAGATACAGGGGTAGAGCACCAGGCCAGCAATGCAGAGCAGGAGAGGCTACTCAGAGAGAAACATGTCACATGGTTCTTGGATTTTTTTTTTTCTAAATATACTGCAATAAATATCAAGTAGTGCTTAAAGTTCAGGATTCTAGAACAGCATCCTGTAAACATTTTGCCCTCTAATTTGCCAAAACATATTTCTTCTAATTGCTGACTTAATTTTTCACTTTGAATAGGCCAAATTTAAAAGGAATAAAATCATATACTCACTTAGGTATAAAATTAGGGCTGAATCCTTCTGGGAGATATAATTTATTTAAATTTTCTGAATTCTTTGAAGAGGCAGTATCTATAAAAATAGGTATTGTACACGATTATTCAACTGATCACAATATTTCTATATATTTTAGTCATGTAGTCCAAAAAAAAGAAAATTAAAAACTTGAAAAAATTTCCTATTAATAAAAACAGGCATAATGTCCACATAAAGCACTACAAATACTATTGCTTTGGTTGACCAAGGCACTTTCTTCAGTTATCCATGCTTTCCTCACAGTACAGACACTAGAACAAAAAGAAGAGTATGCTATTTTGTTCCTGTGAAGCCAATGATACAAATCCTGTCCATATTGCTTTCCCACAAGTCACAAGTGCAGCTCATGGTCTATGAAAATTGGGGAGATTTTGGTGCTGCCAACAATAAAGGGAGTCTGCCCACTGAGAACTAAGGCTAGCTCTACCAATAGGCAGTCACATATCTCCCAACTCCCAGAAGCTCTTCAATAAAAAGGGAAGTTCATGAGAAGTATTTAGTGTAAATTTCACATTAGTTTGTGGGTTTTCAAGGAATGAAGAGTAATATAGTAAAGTCGAATTTGTTTTAGAACAAATCAACTTTTATTATTTATTTCTTTATTTTGGTTTTATGAGACATGGTCTTACTATGTAGTCCAGGGTGATCTCAAACTCAAGATCCTCCTGCCTTGGCCTCCCAAGTGTTGTGATAACAGGCATGACCCATCATGCCCACCTTGAATCAAATTTTTTAATGTGTGATTTCATTTTTAAATATTTAAAACAATTTCTTCTAAAAAACATTCTCCAATAATCTCAAACTTTAGGGAAAAAGGAAAACAGGTTACCAGAACTTACTAGAAGTACCTTCTTCTTTCCTAAGAACCTGTAATGCTTTTATTTGCTGAGATACTGTTCTAATCCACTGGGTCAGATTTGGTGGATCTGAAAACTTTAACCTCCTAGAAAAGATTATAGACAGCATTTAGTACTTTATTGTTGCCAGTTAATTTAAGGTACAAAGATTTTTTTCTTTTTCTTTCTTTTGTGGGTACTGGGGGGCTGAACCTAAGGCTTTGTATATACTTTGCAAGTGCTCTATCACTGAGCTGTGCCCCCAACCCTCTTTTTTTTTTATCTTGACACACGGTCTTGCTAAGTTATGCAGGCTGCCTCTGGCCTTGAAGTTGCAATCCTCCTGCCTCCACCTCTGGTGTCACTGGGATTATAGATGTGCGCCACCACACTTGGCTCAAAGATTTCTTTAATCATCACAGGTATATTTCTGACATACTTCAAATACTTGAAAAAATAGGTCAGTAGATAAAAAGACTGCATTACAACATTTCAGAATATGGGCTGGGGGTGTAGCTTTGTGTTGGAGCACTGCACTTGTTTAGCATGTGTGAGATGTGGGGTGGGGGGGCAACAGTAGATATTGGCCAGTGGAAATGAAGCTATGCTATTGTCAGTGATGTCAATAACATTGTTGAAATTTTCACTTTTTTTCAGTACTTGAATTTGCTAGAATTTATTAAATATTTAGAATCATCATCACCACTAATATTTATCAAATGCTTATTAATGTGACAAGCTCTTGTTGTTAGGTGTCATCGAGTCGTATCCAACCCATAGTGACCCTCACAGGGTTTTCAATGGTTGATTGTTTCAGGAATGCCTTGGGAATGGATTGCTACGTCCTTCTCCCATTTTTGCAGTGCTAGGAATCAAACCCAGGACCTCAGAGACTGCAGAGCAGCACCCTACCAACTGAGCTAAATCCTAGCCCCGACAAACTCTTAAGAAAGCACTTTACTCTAAGTGTGTTACAGTATTAGATTTAACCCTCAAAATATTCCTATGTATTTTACAGATGAGGAAATAGGTTTAGAGTTGTATAGCTTGCCTAAGGTCATAAGGGGCACAGCTGACATTCAAACTCAGCTCTGCCAGACTCCACAGACTGTGTTTTTTTAATAATTGTCATCAATTATGACTATACCAAAGTGTCTCTCACGGGAAAAAAAAAAAACAACATAAACATAACCACTAAAGTCGCATGTGAAATCCAACAAAGGAAATGTCTCCTTATATGTAGTTAGTCTTTAATCTAACAATGATTAACTTCTTAGTTCAAATGCAGGGATAAGTCAGGACTATATTCTTTTATGATTAAAGAGCATGTGCTTACACCAAAATCTATTAATATTTTAAGAGCATTTTGGGGTAACATAGACTAAGACATCTGTTTTAACTCGTAAAACTGAAGAGAAAAACTTGATTTTGTTTTTGATTGAATCTAAATAATTGCACAGAAATAGATGATCTATATTCACAAAATTTAAATTTAGTAAAGCGTGAGTATCCCTTATTTGATATGCTTCCAACCAGAAAGAAGTATTTTGAATTTTGGAGATTTCCTGACTTGGGAATATTTGTGTAGACTTCTTCAGTTGAGTATCTCTAACCTCAAAATCCGAAATCCAAAATGCTCCAAAATCTGAAACTTTTTTGCATCATGTAGGTGCATTTCAGATTTCAGGTTAAAGACACTTGACCTGTATTTGTGTATGTAAGGTATATAATTCTAAACTGAGAAATGAAGTTCAGATCTCAACAGTATACAAGACATTCAGATGTGAAATGAACATGTCTAATAGTCCTGTTAACTAAAAGTATCCTAAAAATGATGAAATGACAGGACTTTTCCATTTTAAACATGCCAACAGATTTTCATTTTTTGCCTTGATTACTAACACTATTGCAAAAAGCTGTATTCAACCGATGACTATACAACTAAAGTCACTTTGAGCTGCCCCCTATTAGTTTACCAAGCATCTTTAAAAAGTATGAAGGAAATATTTAAAAGTAGAGTCTCCAGAAATAAAGATACTTGGTTTCCATGAATAGATAAGAATTGTATATCTTCTACAGTATTTATGGAGGAATAAGAAATGGTTAAATTTTGGCCTCTTCTTCTCTGAAAACCAAAATCATATTCTATAGGTCTACTAGAAGAAATGATTAAATAAAAAGTTTGGAAAGTATCTGGTAACATTATGCAATTATCTAATGTGAGTTTTCCTCCCTGATTTATTATTTCATCATCTTCAAAGAGAATTATTGCTTTGTTATGATTATGGTGCTATGAGCCCAAATTTACCTGTTGAAAGTATTTCTTGGAGGAAGCAGCAGAGGAATAACAGTATTACTTAAGCATTCACAAAGGGGGCAAAGAAATTCTCCATTTTCCACATCATAGCTTGTATGCAAGCGTAATCTCTGTTGCCTTCGCTGTTCTTTAGCTTGAACGGAATCAAAATACCTTTACAATTAGAGAATACAAGGTATCAAAATCAACGGTAATTTATTTTAATGAGAGTCACAAATCTTGACATTTTAAATCATTTGTTTTTGCAAATATTCCAAAAATGAACTGAATTATTTTTAACATCAGAACTATTTTTTTGTTTTGTTTTGTTTATCTTCAGTACTGGGGCATCTCACACATACTAGGCTAGTACTGTACCACTGAGCTGCACCCTCAGCCTCTTCTTTATTTTGAGACAGGATCTCACTAAGCACAAGCTGTCTCTGGACTCAAACTCGTGATCCTCCTGCCTCAGTTTCCCAAGTCACTGGGTTTATAGGCATGTGTCATGGTGCTTGGCTGGCACTATCTATGATTTTTCAGTTGTTTCAATAATCAAACTAGATTAAGAGTTTCAAGCAGGAAATAACATGATTGACTTGCAAATAGGCATTTCAAAAGCAGCAACAGAAATTTGTTGGTGCTACTGCTATCTGGCCACTTTCCCAAGGTATGTGGCTACTTGTTTAGGGCAGTTCATACTAACTCAGTGAGCACAGTGCTAGAATAATAGTATTGACTTTTTGGTTTTGCAGAAGCATAGAAAGCACCAAGGTAGAACAAGTTCAGGATTTTTCCATCATAGTACAGGATGGCATTACAACCTGGGAGTACAAAACAAGTAATAACACCTTTGGAATCAACAACTGTTCTCCTTGGATCTGAAAAGAGTAAATATTACTCATCTAAAGTTTATCCCACTGTAGAAACCCTTTTCTTATTCTGATTTATTACCTAACATGTATCTCCTCCTCTTTGGGGGATAAAGAGGAGACTCCGATATAAAGCTATGTTAAAAAATATATTTGACATATTCTGAAGTTTCTAATAACTTTTACATCTGTGACAAAGCAAATCACTTTTGTTATTTATTATATAAAAACACAGAATATTTGGCAACACCTTTAGTTCTTTTGTCTTTTTTTCAGAATGGAATTTCTTTTACTTAAAAATTTGAATTTAAGCCTTCAAATAAGCTATTCTTGACTAATATTAAGAATATAAATTACCTTTGCCAACAATGGGCATGCATAATGTGCCCACAGCTACCAGTGTGTGTTCCACAAGACAGATCAGGGTGCATGAATAATGGATCATATTTTTCTGCATTACAAAACAAACAGAAAACAAAATAAAACTGAGAATTTAATTTTCCTATAATAACTGCAATTTTAAATGCATGAAATTCTTGATAATGACTTATAAACTTGAAATGAAATGCTAGTTTATTCCTTTCATTGTAGATGCCAATAATTTATGCAAGACCCTGGCTCATTTAAAAAGCAGGACTCTCTAATTTCATCACCCTGAAAAAATGAATTAGACATCTCTAAATTGTAAACTGAAATTGGAACTCTGCTGTTAAATAGTTAGTATCCATGAATTCTACATTTGTGGATTCAATCAAGTGGATTGAAAATATTTGGGCAAAAAAACCTGCCTGTACTGATACATACAAATTTTTTTCCTTGTTATTATTCCCTAAATATAGTTTAATAAGTAGTTACATAGCGTTAACATTGTATTATGTATTGTAAGCTATCTAGACACGATTTAAAGTATACAGGAAGGAGAATGCACAAAAGTTGAATGTAGCAGGGCGCATGCCTATAATCCCAGAGGCTTGGGAGGCGGAGGCAGGAGGATCGCAAGTTCAAGACCAGAAGCAGTCTGCATAACGTAGCGAGACCCTGTCTCAAAAAGTAAAAAAATGAGCTAGGGGTGCAGCTCAGTGGTCCAGCACTTGCAAAGCATGCAAGCGCTAGGCCATGGGTTCAACCTCCAGTACTGCAAAAAAAAAAAAAAAAAAAGTTGAATGCAAATGCTACATCATTATAGCATTTCCCCCTCCAGTGCTGGGGATCAAACCTACAGCTTCACTCATGCTAGGTAAGAGATCTATCACAGAGCTAAATCCCCAACACTAACTGTCATTTTAAATAAGAGACTTCAGCACCTGTAGATTCTGGTATCCATTGGGGGTCCTGGAACCAACTCATTGTGGGTGCTGAAGGATGACTATATATCCAAATCCTTGGTCGCTAAGAGATTCTAATTCCCTCTATCATGCCCTGACCTCAAAGTAAAAAGGATAATTTTCACAGGGCTACCTTTAGTATGTGCAGAGCAGCTGGGTTGTAATACTCTCTAATAAAAAAGATGTTTTGGCACTATGGGACACTCCCTAAATGAGTCTGCCTAAAGACAGTCATGCAGAGAATAACTTCAGCCACTACACCAGAGCCAAAGTGACAATGAAATATCTAAGCCCCCACCAGATCAGATAGGGAAAAAGAAAGGAATTCAGTCTTCTGTTCATTTTTATATTCAAAGGAGATGAAAAATGAAGACAAACAAGTTGGATGCCCATCTTCATTTGGAATTTTTTGAATTTGCTATATAAATGGGATGAGAGAAGGACCTGGCAATCCACTCCTGAGGCAATCCCGAAATAGTCAGCCATTGAAAACCCTATGAGGGTCACTATGAGTCGGACAATGACTCGACGGCACCTAACAACAACAACAACATATAAATGGATACAATCTTAGATATTCCATAAAACTCTAGGACTCATTTTTATTTGCTGTACATGCTAGAACAGTGCACATATGTCATAGCATATGATAATCTCTTATGATATAAATTGTGCAAGTATTTAGAAAGCCCACTTACTGTAAGCTAAAGTTTCTGCTTCAAGAAGTAATGAATTAGATAAAATCAGGAATTTTATCTTTGGCTTTGAATGGCTTTACAAAGCTCCTAGTTCAAAAAACCATTTTTAAAAGTGAAGCACACCAATCTTTCAAAACTAGGATGCTGCAGACACAGTGTTAAGTTTTTCCTTAGGGAAAGAAGGTGACCCTACCAGCGGGGTCTCGAACTACATCCTGAAATGTGAAAGTCACTGGAAATTCCTTGTGGAATTGGAAAGTCATTGTGGAAATTCCTAAGACACAGTTTCTCCTCTGAAGTGATTCACTGGGTGTCATACAAAGGCATTATGTACATAGAAAATGGGCTGAAGAGATATACAGGTATGGAGCTCAGATGCCCCTGCAGGAATGAACAACTCACTCCCTCAACTGTGGGAAGAGGTTCTTCAATTGTTATCCCTCTTTGAGGGAAAATGCCCTCATTTAAGAGTAGACCTCTCTCTAGGGTACCTGAAACCAGAGCCTTATCAGTGCTGGGGTCAAGATCCAGTCCTCTTACCCACCTCAGGACACTTCTGAAGGGCTGTCCAGCTCCAGAGTTCCCACAGGGTTGGCCGCATTATATCTCTACTTCTCTCTTTGCCTGAATCCACTTCTGTCCTATCCTTTGCATAGATGTTGATCCCAAGGCTGTGCCTAATAACTGCCCTGAACAGTACTCTGTTTTAAAACTGCTGTCTAAGGAATTCTATCTATGGTTATATCACTATTCTAAGTCCAAATATGGTTCCAGGACTACTACAGACACAGGTAACTCACAGTATTATCAAGAGAGTCCAGTCTGGCTCTTTCCACGAGACAAAATAGTTATTGTCACTTCAGTGTGTCAAGGAATGATGATGACTTTACAAATACGTTGAATGACAGGAAAGACTAAAATGTACCAAAGAATGTCAATGTTACATCACAAAGAAAAGGTTTTCTTTGGATCCCTGCTAATTATTCATCAGCTGTGAGATTCAGGTATGATATTTACCCCTCTGGAGTGCTTCCACATTTATCAAGTGGACAAGTCCTGCTTAAGTCACCTGCTAAAGATATTACCAAGCCTATGGAGTCATTGTTAGATTAATAACAAAATCTCTACATATCATCAACTGCACCATTATTATTATTAGGGAGGATACAAGTGTGACTTACCTGGATCCTGAATGAATTTATTTCTGTTTTTGGATAGCACAGTTGACCTTTGAACAAAGGCTGCCAGGACCATTGCCCTGCTTTCCACATTCACTTCTTGCTCCTCTTGACACAAAATACAGGTAACAAATTGTCTTTGTTCAGGGACTTGGGTTTGTCCTGGGCCCAATGCTGTAAGTTTCATATCTGAAACCATAGGGCTGCAATAAAAACCATATAAATATAATAAATGAGCCTATAAAGTTTCTATATAATCATAAAACAAGAGACTCCAGGAATGTACATATCTAACACATGGTCTTGATGACCTGAATCACCAAAAGTCAGACTATCTCCTTTAATCCTCATAGCAATCAATATGCAACAAAGATTCCAGATGCTAACCCTACAGTACTAATTCTTTCAAAAATGTCAAAGGTCTTCTGTAGAAAATACCACCTTCAGTGTACACAGGAATGATCTAGAGTCAGACTTTTTTTTTGTTTTGCGGTACGCTAAGGGGACTGAACCCAGGGTCTCATGCCTACTTTGCAAGCGCTCTGCCACTGAGCTGGATCCCCCAGCCACTTTTTTTTTTTAAATTTGTTTTTTAGAATTGCGACAGAATCTCACTAAGTTATGCAGGCTGCCTCTGGCTTTGAACCTGTGATCCTCTTGCCTCTCTGCCTCTTGAGTTGCTGGGATTACAGCCACCATGCCCAGCGGGAGTCAGATGTTTCCAAGAGGAATTTCTTTAACTGGAGGCCACAAAATTTACTTATCAATTTCACTAAATTACTTTAGGATTAAAAATGTACCTAAGCAAAAAAAGCAACAATGTCCCTTAGTTGAGAATCACTGGTTGAGAAATGAAAAAGGTATGGTTATTTTCTTTACCTATTATCAAAAACAGCAGAGGCTGAGGCATCTAGTTCCAGTGTCTGCTGAAAGAGTTCTTTGTTCTCGTCAATAAAGTGCCGCTGCATCTCAGACATCTGGGCCATGATCTTCTCTCGGCGCAATCTGGCAATCTCGGCTTTTCTCTTTCTCTCAGCTTTATCTTTTTCTCTTGAACTCTAAAATTATACTTCATTCGATTAGATCATTAGATGCTACATGCATACTTTTCTCTAAAGCAAAAATAATCTTTACTATAAATATCAACTAAAAACTATTCTATCACCTTACTTATTTAAGTGAAAGATCCTTAACATGTTAAAGAGGGGGAGGAAGCAAACTGGAAAAACTGCCAAAACAAAGATAAGTAGTAGCATATTTTTGGAATTTAAATGTCTGTGAATGTCATCAACTACCAACTTATTGCAGATGAATTTAATTTTTTTCATATTGAATTCACTATTATCATACTTGACTTTTTATACCTCTTCCATTATGGTTCCTTCTGTCTCTGCCACAGGACTGGTAGATGAACTCTCTCTTATCTTCTTAATAGCATTAAATGTCTATCAAAAAAAAAGTATCAGTTATCCTGAAGCTATAAAATATTATCACAATATACAAATAACAAATGTTTAATGTTTCTCACAAAAAGCAGAGCAATGAAGGAAATGTTACCTTTAATATCCACCTAATCATGTCTTTGTGGACTTGCAGGTAGGGAGCATTTTGTAGTGTCTCCAGCATAGCTAGTATGCTTGGAGAGTTGTTTGGTGCTTCACCAGGTTCTAAGGCAGAAAAATAAAAGGCACAGTAACAACAGCAAAAACTTCTCAGTGCTTATTCTTACGTACAAAAAGATACATGCAGCTGCTTATAACACCTGTTGCTCATCATTTAATTATAGCTCTCCTATTAGAGACTTTTGATACTTCTCCAGAATGTGACATAATTGTACTTTACACACACATTATTAACAATTAGAATTAGTTAAGCATGCAAAATTAACTTCTCACACCAAATGGTTATTTTAACATAGCTCCTACTCAGCTAAAAAAAACTGGCCTACCTAAGATTTTACAAGTTTAAGGAAACGAATTAGGATTACAGGGGTGCACATATGTATAAATGCTTATCTATTTGCTTGAACTTTTAATAACAGCTAGACTCAAAAATGCCTGCAGCTGTACCACCCTGACATCTGATCCCGTCAGATTGCAGAAACTAAGCAGGGTTGGACCTGGTTCATCTTTGGATGGGAGACTGCCTGGGAATAATAGGTGCTATAGGCTTGGGAGAAGGACCTCGCAGTCCATGCCCAAAAATCAATCAGCCATTCAAAACCCTATGAATAGCAGAGAAACACTGACAATAGTGCCAAGCAAGGTACAGTGTTGGGTAGTGTTTCATCTGTATACAGAGTCTCTATGAGTTGGACTCGACAGCACACAACAGACTCAAAAATAAAACAGATTTCTTCCCCCTACAAATTCATCATTTATTTGAAGAAAAGATATAAAAGTCCAGAAAACAAAAACAAAACAAGAAGTCTATATTCTCAAGTTCATTTCATTCAATATTAGCTAATTTAGTTTGTAGTCAGAAACATCCAACTATTGATTTTCTTGATTTAAGGCATGGCCACTCTGGTAAAACATTCCTCTTCCCTAAGAGGGAAAGGATTGAATTCCATGATGTTTAATAGTCTTCCAGATGTAAAACTCTGTGGCTGTGCATTAGAGATTTGATTCTAGATGAAGGAGTGGTTTCTTTGCAAATATATGTTGTGCGTCTTCATATAAAATGTTTAAAAAGAAATAAAAGAGCCGGGTGTAGTCGTCACACCTGTAATCCCAGCAACTCAGGAGGCAGAAGCAGAAGGATCACAGGTTTGAGGCCAGAGGCAGCCTGAGTGTGATCCTGACTCAAGATAAAAGATTAAACAATGGGCTTGGGGTACAGCTCAGTGGTAAAGCACTTGTAAAGCATGAGTAAGGCCTTGGGTATACTCCCCCAGGAACCTCTTCACACAAAAAGAAATACCAGAGTAATGGCTAAAGAAAATTAGTGTTTTAAGAAAAACAAAGAAGGGGAAAGTAAGAAAAGACCTGACATTTTTCAGTTATGAGTAAATGAATGGAGTTTTCTGTATGGTTATTCTAAAGTAAAGGCACTAGAGACAAAGAAGGTAGAAGATATGATGTTAAGGCATAGAAAGAATACAGTAAAGGCAGGCATAATATATATACAATATAAAGGAAAAGCTGGCACCTATGAATAGAGTGTTCAGTGGGGACAGGCGCTTACCACTCTTGCTCTTATTCACTTGGATGAAAGGAAAAATAAAAACTAGAGATCTAATGACAAACAGGACGACCCGTCCTTCCTTTCTCCTGTAGGAGAATATAGTATTCTTACGGCCCTATCATTCAGGAAGAAGTAATACTGAATAAAGTTACAGAAATTATCCTTTTCAATCCAGGAATTCACAAACTCCTATCATAGCACCATAAACTGATTTACAAACACCTCAGCAAATAGCTGCACATCTGGGCAGGGAAAGTATAAGCTGAACCTGGATGCCTTTGGGCCAGAAAAGGAGGTGGTATTCAACACCAGTGGGGGGCTGAGTGAAAGGACCCAGAAAATGGATGTCACTGGATGCCACTGACCAAAAGGGAGACACGTGAGGCACTAAAAAATGAATAATTAGAATTGACTGCAAAACACGTTCAAAACTCCATAAGTAATATTTAAAAAAAAGTTCAAAGGTACCACCATTGCAGGTAGCAGACCAACTACTTATTCTGAAATTTAATAAAGGAAAAGCTTTTCTTTAAGAGGGAAAATTATGATGTTAACAACAAATGGTTCAAGAAAGTATGCAAGTATTAAAGTCAACATACCAAAATACCAATTTGTGATTTTGGGTAGTAGGTACATGGATGTTTACTGTAAAATTCTTTCAACTTGTATATATGTTTGGGGGGGGAAATTATTATTATTGTTGTTGTTGTTGTTGTTATGGAGCTAGGGATTGAATCCAGGGATGTTTGAAAATCTTTAAGCTAGGTAGGGGTGGCATATGCCCATAATAACAGCACTCAGGAGGCCAAGGTAGGAAGAGCATGAGTTTGAGGCCAGCCTGGGCTATATAGCAAGTCCCTGTCTGGGGGGAAGGGAGAGGAAGCATATTATTTTACATAAAATTATAATCTAATCCTTTACAGCTAATTTTCTCATTTTTAGTACTGTAGAACTTTCTTTTCTAAATTTCATTTTATTATTTTTTTGAGACAAAGTCTCATTGTGTAACTCTGGCTGGCCATAAACTCACATCACTCTTCCTGTCTCAGCCTCCCGAGTGCTAGGATTATAGGTGTGCACCACCACGCCCAACTCTGCATCTTATTTTTTATAAAGGAAACAGCAACTATTTAAAAGTGCAATCCTGATATCATCCTTGGTGTTTTTTAAAGTATATCCTAAGCTGGTACCATGGTGCACACCTGCAATCCCACAGACTCAAAAGGCTGAAGGAGGATCTTTAGTTCAAGGACAGAGGTAGCTTGTGTAATTCAGTGAGACTCTCTCTGGGGGGGGGGGGAAGGAAAGTAGCAAAAATAAGGGGGGAACTTGGGGTACAATCTCAGTGTTAGAGTGCTTGTCTGCCACACATAAAGCCCTGGGTTCAACACCCTAGTACGGAGGGGGAAAAAAAAGTAGATGCTAGAGATAGAGGTACTAGCATGTGCTATACCAATTTCAAATGAAGTCCTCGTTTTTTGCCATTTATTTATTAAAATTTATGTATCTTAACTATGTATACAACCTCTGAGTATTTTTATATCAGGATCTAATGCAGTACCTTTAATACACAGATGAATACGGTAGCCTCAAATATTTAAACTCAATATTACCCATTTAAAACTTATCAAATAAAGATGTTTTAAGAACTTATTTAAAATCACTTAGATCCTATTAGTTTAGTAAAAAGTGTATACATACTTGAAATCTTCTGAGTGAAGGTAAATGTTACTACATGCTCTTCCATGACATTCTCTAAATGTTGTTTTTCTTCTTGTAGTGCCATTCCAATTAAATGTAACACCTCAAATAAAATGTTTTTAACTTTCAGTAAAAAAAAATTCAAGTACATATTTCATAAGAGATAATAATAATTCACTTGAAAAAAAGTTAATCAAAGATTAAATACAATAAAATATTCTAAGCATTAATTTTTATTAAATTGAAAGGCAGAGGTTCACATTTGAATAAAGAACTCCTGGCAAGGAAAACAAAATTTTCTATTTCAGTGAGGAAGAAATTTCAAGTACAAATCCTTAGAGTAAGCTAAAATTATCACCAGGTGTGACAGAGCAGTGCATACAACACAGAATTTTCCATTTTATTCCCCACCTACACTACAGCCTTGAAAAAAATCCTTTAAAAATTAGTGGCTAAATTATAGAACTTAAGGCATTATTCACGTAATTATCCAGTTTGATACTATCTAGTCCAATTTCTAAGGACTAAATCTTAATCATCTGAGACAGAAACATACTTTTATCTCCAATGCCACAGTTTTTTTTTTTAAGTGTTTATAGTTTTTCAGTGTATCTCATGAAAATTTCTTACCAGACTTCTAAGAAAACAGGTAACTACACTAAGCCTATTTGTAGTTTTATTACTGCTATTCCTGCTTCCAATTTTTGAGGGAGACAGGTAGTGGTATCTCTACACAGAGCATCTAGTTGTCAGAGAATTCAGGCTAGCCTGAATGACATAAATGTATATATAGGTAAATACTGTTTACATCTCCTCACTCTATCATTTCTCGTAAATCTTTTCTCATGTAATACTGTCAGTCTCTAGTACATTATCTTTTACATTATCTTTTACATTATCTTACCCAATGAGATAATTAAGTGTACTGAGACAATCCAAAGAATGGCAGCTGTGGAGGAAGGCTTGCCTTCACTTGAACCCCCGTGGGTACTTGGGGGCTGAACCCAGGACCTTGCACGAACTTTGCAAATACTCTACATTGAGCTGCACCCTAGACCATTTTAATTTTTTTATTTTGAGACGGGGTCTTGCTAAGTTACACAGGTTTCCTCTGGCCTTGAACTTGTAATCCTCTTACTTTTAGCCTCTCAAATCACTGGGATCAGAGGCATGTGCCACCATACCTAGTACTGCTTTCAAGCTATATGCTTGCAGGGAACCCCTCTGAGATGATGTCATCATTTTTAGCCTAGAAATAAGCTGCTTCCCTCCAGAGTTCTGAGGGTTACCAACACTATATATAAAGTGCCTACTCAAGTAAAGCACATAGTAGACATTCTATTAACTGTTACTATGTCACTAGTGGAGTAATATGAGAAGTTAAATGAACTTCAGCAAAACCTGGCTTCCAAATCTATGCAAGGGAAAAAGTAATGTCTATTAATGGAGTCTTGTGTGAATTCAACAAGATCTTGTAAGAATGACTTAATATTAAAGCTATAAAGTAAAAGATTTTAAACTTGCCATTTTTTAGTCATAGAAATTTAAGTGTCCAAATCTCAATTTCTTCAGTTGTGAAATATGGACACTGATGAGCTCAAGGTTTTGTTTTGTTTTTTGAGAGAATTAAAGAAGAAACATACGTAAAAGCTAACACATTATACCGATATCAGAGTACTGCATATACAAAGGCCAGGACCAACGATGGAGAGACAGATTGGCCAATGGGACTGAGATAACCACAACACAGTGTAAAAAAAACCTTCTGAGCACACCTTTTCATTATCACACATAAAAGGAAATACAATACACTATGTTACAAATGAAGGTAATTACATTTTGGTCCTAATTTTTCTGTATGTTGATACTGACAAGAGTATTTTGGTATTTTACTATGAAACATTAAAATATAAATAAGAAATATCTTCAAACATACCCTTTGTAGCATAGACTCTGACCAGGCATATCCGTTATGCTCTAAAGCCCACTGCAGTATTGTTCCCATGATGTACAACATGACATCTGACTGCAAAATGTTAACCAGACTTGCAAACAAAGGGCAGAGTGGAGGCAAAACTGGAGGTGGAAGTGCTGGAAATATAGATATTATGGTTTCTTTTATAGAAGGTGCTTAAAGAAACTATCTCTTTGTTAGATACTTTTGATAGTCTGCACTTGAAGAATACTCATTAGCACCCATTTTCAAGCTGTATTTTACCTTCTCAAGGTCAAATGCACAAAAACAGCTGCATAAATAGCAGCAGTAGATAAGAAAGCATTTCCTTTCCCTAGAAATTTTTCAAGATCTGAGACAAAACCACTAACCCCAAAGTGACTCAGTATAGGCTATCTTATATTAACATATTTATTTCTTTGAATAGGAGAATATTCACTTGGAAAGCTTATATTTAAATCTTTCATCACACCAAGGACAAGCATCAGTTAATAGAAGACAGTGTTTAGCAAGTAATAGAGATGACAGCAGATTTTTGAAAAGAAGATTAAAAATACCTGTATCTTCCTTATTTTGTCTTTTCAGTTTCCGTTGAGCTTCTTCTGCCTAATGAAAACCAAAGTAATTTGCATAAGACTTATTATAATACAAAACAATTTAATATCCATAACTAGTGATGTAATTCAATTTCTGTTCTATTATCTTCTACTTTTGGAAGATTTTTATCCTTAATACTGTATTTCCCCAAATTGATACACCAAGGTTCTTTTTTTTCCCACTGAAACAATCAGCCAGATGGGTTTATTGCTTTAAAAAGGGAAACGTACAAACCAAAACCAAAAACCTGTTTAGGTTTAGACTCTGTGATATGCTTCAAAAGTCAAATAAAAGCTTCATGTTTAAGTTTTAATACAATTGGTTGAAAAAATATTTGGAAAGAAGACTGCAAAAAGGTAAAATTTACCTACATAAGAATGATTAAACTGCAGTATCTCTAAGGAAAAACAAGTTAAGTTAGTACCAATTCTGAAATGTGTGTAAAATGAGTTAAGTGAGTATAGTACAGGTGGGAAAATTGTCTTCAAAAGCCAGCAAAATATGTGTATGAGCATGTATATAATTACATAAATTTTATATATCCATGCACAAAACACTATGAGGGATAAAATGTTAATGGTTTTCTAAGTAATTTGTATTCTAAGTAATTTCTAATTAATTCTTAGTAATTTCTAAGTAATTGCTAAGTAATTTCTCCTGTATTTTTATCTTTTTAGTATTTTCCAAATTTCCTACAAGAAAAATGTAAGAGAAAACAAAAGAAATGTAGGGAATCCTTTTTCAATCTGTAAAAAACTATTAAAGTTTTTTAGGGTAAATAAATCTAATGCTTTCCCACTACACTAAATTTTCTCAATTACCTTGGACTGTTCTGCTCTTGAAAAATGGTAGAAATACAAGTTGAACTCTTTGGCACATTCTGGTTTCAGCTCATACATGCCTCGTCCTGTTAATCCAGGTTTCCTGTGAAAAAATGCCCTTAGAATATAATTACTAAAGTCATACACTGATTCATGAGAGACTTAGACGTCAGAATAAGAAAAAGCTCACAAATACTACTGGTGGGTATTAAGCTGAAACTATTTTTTGCGGGTTAATTCAGCATCAGAAATCCAAAGCTTTATTTTCATCCATTTTAACTGCCACGTCCACTCTGAGTTTATCCTAACTAGACAAGTGAATGGGATGAATGTGCAGCTGCAACAATTTAAAAGTCTAACAGGGAATAGGTTACATAAATTACAACATCTCCAAGGAATTGAACACCACTAAAAATGATGTTAATTTCTGTATTTTCACATGTAAAGATGGTGGAGATAATTTCTCTTGAGTAGAAAAAAGCAGGCACAATATTGGGGTTTAAAGACCCTCCATAAGCAGGCTATAAAACCCAGAAGTGGAATAATATAGAAAAATATTTTAAAACAATTGTGTAAAATAATACCACAAAGTTATAAACCAAGTGATGGAGCGTATTTGCAATGTATTTAATATAGTAGGAATGAATATCTCTAATATATAAAAAATGTGTATGGAATAGTAAGATGGGGGACAACAAGCAAGTGCAAAGAAAAATGCACACAAGTGTAACTAACTATAAAAGGTCAATAAACACATGAAAAAATGCTCAACCTCACTGCTAGTGACAGTAATACAAATTAATAGAGTAACATTTTCCACCCATCCACTCTGTAGAATTAGAAGAATGTTCAGGGCTGGAGAGTAGCTCAGTGGCAGAGCGCATGCTAAGGCCCTGATTTCAATCCTCTACCCCTCCCCCAAAAAAGTGAAGTGTACATGTTAGCAAAATTGCAGGAATTGCCACCTGTTTCCAGTGGGAGTATAAACTGATGACATTTTGGGGAAGGCAATTTGGCAGTGCCCATCAAAATGTAACACATGCCTTCCTTTTGTTCTAGCAATTCCTTGAAGAAACACTTTCATACATTTATCTATGCCAATGATATATGCACAAGGATAGTCAATATCTGTTGTCAGAACAGAAGTTGAAAATGTTTGTCACACTGAAAGACCTCCTTCTCAGTTTCATCAAAGGAAACACTAAGAAAAATGGTTATGTTGAAAGCTCCATAAAATGGAAAATAATAGGAAGTAAACTCACTTGAAATGGGCAACTGTTTCAATCACATTCTCCATGCCAGTCTCCTTGTTCTCCTAAAGGTACAGGAAAGAGTTTAATGTGTTTTATGCTAGTGACAGTAACTGCTAGCACTCTGAGCATTGTGCTTTATCTTCCAACCCTAAAAGCAATCTGTGACTATTATTTCACACTAATTAAAATGAAATCATGGCCTATTATTAAGGAAAATCTGTGTATGATTGAGAAGGAAAAAACTCTGAAAAACTTTATTTAGTCTACTCAACACAAATGAGTAGGTATTTCTCACACCCTTCTCCAATGTTAGGTTACAAAGTGTTCTGTATGGCCATGTCAACTTTGTACTAAAGACCCTAGTGGATACAAAAATTCAGGTCTACAGATATGCTTTTCTTTCTTTTCTTCCTTCATTCTTTCTGTTCTTTCTTTTTCAGTGTCCTTTTCTCTTTCAAGGATTTACTTTAAAAGAGTCTATTCCTATTCTGTTTTCAACTCCTGGCCCCTTGTATTCTCTATTTATAACATGAAGTTATACACATCCTAGAAGTAAATCGGTATACGCTCAAATGACAAATAGGGAAAGTTTATTATAATTTTCTTTTTAAAAAATGCAAGTACTTACATCTTCAGGTAAAGACTTTACCAATTCACTATGAGCCATAGGTTTGATGCTCAACTGATGGATAATCTCTCGCTTAATTTCATCTGTAGCATTTACCTGTCCAACCCCAGGACTAAATCTTTCTCCTGTCAAAAATGAAAAGGATTTATATACACATTTCACATAATCTCAGGATTTATGTGATACACACTTACAATTCATGCAACATTATATATTCCTCTGTTTAGGTCTCTGCACCACAGGAAAGGAACAATTGGCCTGGTAATAAATTAAGGAGAGAACATTCCTGACCACACTTGAGTCTTGGACACAACAGGGGAGTGCAGGCTTTAGGCAGCAGAGAAAGCCCAGGTTGCTGTTTTGGAGGAAGGATCAGAAGGATGGGAAGGGATTAGATATAATCAAGGGAACTGCTTCCACATCCTCTTTGTGGCAGCAAGGAGGGAGAATTTCCCTTTCTTTCCTCTTCTATCTAGTGGCAAGCCAGACATCACCTTCTAAGACCTTCATTTTGCCATTACCTAGGATTCTCTACTCTATGGACTATTGCTGTTGTTGTTGTTAGGTGCCATCAAGTCGGTATCCGACTCATAGCAACCCTCGTAGGGTTTTCAATGGCTGACTGTTTTGGGATTGCTTTGGGAGTGGATTGCCAAGCCCTTCTCCCATTTTTGCGGTGCTGGGAATCGAACTTGAGACCTCAGAGACTGCAGCGCAGTGCTCTACCAACTGAAATAAATCCCAGCCCCTATGGACTATGGAGAGTCTAAAAAATCAGGGTGAGGGATAAAAGAATGGGAAAGGTGGGGACAGAAAAAGGCTGAAAATATAAGTGATAGGAAAAGAAACCCACATCTATTAGCCATAGGTCTCCATTAACTTAGATTGTATCTCAAGGTAAGAACACACTTGTGCACATGAAACTATGGATAAAAATACAACTAAGATTTAAAGTAATAGTAAATCACTCCTAAATACCCTGTCCCTTGCTCTTAAATTCTCCTGTCCCCCTTTTTTTCCCAAAACATAGTCTTCCAGTTTATTCTGCTTAAGCAGTTGTACCCTGTCCTCTTTCCAAAACACCACAAGTGTTGTCACTCTCAAAATGACAGCAACCAGAAGGGAGAAGGGGCATGTAATAGTTCCCTTCTCAACGAGTTACTACCACAAAATCTGCCATTAATTTTTAAATATGTTAAACAATTTAAACTTACCAACAAGCATTATAATGAGGAATAGCATTTCTTCTATTAGAGTGTTGTTCTGCTGAACAACATCCTGCAAGTGGGGGAAGATAAAGTTCAGAGATAAGTCTATGCATACTGCATTCTGTCAGATGGTTAACTATCCAAAAAGAATAAAAGATGCTTCTTTAGTGGTGTGTTCTGGTCCCACAAAACATCTTCTTACCTTATGGGTAATCTCAGAACTAAATCTTTTTCCATAGTCTGGTGTACTGAAAATCTGATAAAGTTCAAAGCGGCTGAGCACTATCATCAGGAAGTGATTTGGATCCATCATGGAGACACCTGTCTTTTTTTGTTTGTGATAAAGGAAAAAAGGAAAGTCAAAAGGGACACCAAACTACCAGTGAGAGATATGTTGGTCTGTACAAAAGAGAACAGCTCACTTGTTGACCAATCCCAATAAAAGATGGACACCCATTTAGCCCCAATCCCTACTTATGAGATCTGACAAGCGGGGACAAGAATCTAAGCTGGTAAAACAAAAAGAAACAACAACAACAAAACCTCTAAAACCTAAACCCATGCATGAGAATAACATCGGCTTTATTCAAACGTTCTTTCCTTTTAATGCTTTGAAATGACTGTTCTCTATAAATTTGGTTCCAAAGTTTTATGCCAGGGTTCAAGGCCTGGTAATCACTATATGAACTCTGAGAACAATGCTAATGGAGATTTTAGTATTTTAAAAACATGTATCATGTAAATTATTATCAAAATCTCTGTTTTATGATAAGCACTATACTAACTCAAATGACAGCTTTTAAATATTACTTTCAATTCTCCTTTAATTCCATTTGTAAAAATTCTCAATCTAGATCTTAATGTGCCTGCAGCCATAGCCCTGTGGCATCCGATCCCATCAGATCTCGGAAGCTAAGCGGGGTCAGGCCTGGTTAGTACCTGGATAGGAGAATGCCTGGGAACACCAGAAGCTGTAGGCTTGGGAGAAGGACCTGGCAACCCCCTCCTAAAAATCAATCTGCCATTGAAAACCCTATGAACAGCAGAGAAGCACTGACAATAGTGTTTCCCCTGTGGTTCAGAGGGTCGCTATGAGTCGGATACCGACTCGACGGCACCTAACAACAATAACAACAACAAGATCTTAATTTACTTTGAATCAATGACTTTTCTGAAATCTAGATTTATTAACTTTTTCTTTTATAATTACTAAATCCATTCAGCACTAATATGGAACAAGGTGATAAGCACTGTGCTAAGCAAAAGGGGCAGCTGTAGCCCTGTGGCATCTGATTCCGTCAGATCTCGGAAGCTAAGCAGGGTTGGGCCTGGTTAGTACCTGGATGGGAGACCGCCTGGGAACACCAGAAGCTGTAGGCTTGGGAGAAGGACCTGGCAACACCCTCCCAAAAGTCAATCTGCCATTGAAAACCCTATGAACAGCAGAGAAGCACTGACAATAGTGTTTCCCCTGTTGTACAGAGGGTCGCTATGAGTCGGATACCGACTTGACGGCACCTAACAACAGGCAAAAGGGATTTTTTAAAAAAAGAAGGTATAGTTAAGATACAGTTGCAACTGTTTAGAGGAAATGAAAAACAAGTACTTACAATCTATATAGTTGATGATGCTATGGCAGAAATACATATGCTACAGGTCCAAAAGGGACTCTTAAGTTCTACTGTGTCAGAAAAGGATTTGTGGACAAAGTGATACTACACTAATACTAAAATACACTGGAAAATAACTTAGCTAGGTGAATGGAAAATGGGTTGGAAGGAAGTAATGGGGCAAAATAAATAAATGTACAATTTAACACTTAAAAGAGAGCACAGAAAATTCAGGTAACTTCAATGTAGTTAAGTATCCCAGCACTTGAAATTTTATTTAAGGAGTTTAAACTAAGGGATTTAAAATTAGTTAAATAACAAGAACACAATAAATGACCACAGGATGGTTTTTCAGGTTTCTGACTTAAGCAATTAGGTAGATTGTGGAAGAATCCACAAAAGCAGGAAGCCTAAAACAGGAAGAATGTATGGAGGAAATGACACAGGTCATTTTGGGCATGCTGAATCTGAGATGTGTCCAAGAAACCTATGTAGAAATGTTCTACAGGCTGTTAGCTCTATGTGTGGAGCTTCAGGGCCAGGGCTAGGCTAGAGTTATAGATCTGGGAGTGGGTTTCGTAGAAATAACAAGCAAAGGACTCACCATAACCTTTAAGTTAATGCTCTTAATTCATTACCTGAAGCATTACTATATCCTTGTCAAACATCTCACGTCTGCATTTCACATTATGGTAGTAATAAATCTATAAAATAATTATATTGGGTAAATATGCTTTTATTGGCACAGCACCCTCTTTCCCTCTTAACTCCCCAATAAGCACATGGGTTGGTATAAGCGTGTATGTGCGTGCGCACATGTGACGTGGTTTCCTCAACACTTAACATTATCTTAGCAAAGATTTATTAATTAAAAATTTTCATTAGTGGTCACTGTATGGTTCACATTCTACAATCTATTTTCTGGATCTCCCAACAAAATAAAATACTGTTGTTTTGGTAAAATTTAGAGCTTCCAAAAACAGGGGCAGTGGGGAATTCTTACAAAGGTTTGGTGAAGTTTAAAAATTAAAACTACAAAATTAGAGCTACACTAACAAGACTTATCATTTAAACCAACTTAAATAAAACTATATTTCTATTTTTTACTACCCAACTTTGTTCTAAAAATTATTTCAAGTAAAAGTCAAGACCAGTTATTCACTTCTTTTAGTATTATTTCTTGACAAATTATACTATTTCTAAGAAAGCTTTTTTATCATCACATTTATCTTTTCAAACAATTTTAATACAGATACTAAACTTTCAAGGACTAAGTCCATTGAAAACTACAACCTTCGTAATAGCTAATGAACAGAATGAAAACTCTCCATGGAATTAAAAAACACTTACCTGGTTTACTAGAGAAAACCCATTTCTTCTCCACATTCCAGCATGTACTTGGGCACATAAAACAAGACATCTAAGAGGATGTTCTATCAACATGGGTGGACTAAGTTCACTCTGCATATTAAAACATAAAAAAAATCAGCTTCATAAAGAACACTGGTTGACAGGAAACCTTTTATAAAACACATGTTAAAATTATTTTAATGTACATTTGGGTGAAGTTAATCTTGTATTAATTTAGCTAGGCTATGGCACCCAGTTTATGGTCAAAACATGTAGATGTTACTCTGGAATTATTTTTTTTACAAATGAGTAATATTTTAGCAGACTTTGAATAAAGAAAATTGCCTTCCATAAAGAGAGTAGGCTTTCTCAGTTCAGTTGGAAGCCTTAAGAAAAAAATAGTAAGGTCCCCTGAGGGAGAAGGAATTCTGCCTTCGTACTTGAGGCTGCAACATCAACTGTTTTCTTGGTTTCTCCAGTTGGCTGGACTGTCCTGCAGACTCCAGACTTGCCAGCCCCCATATCACTGAGGCAATTCCTTAATATCAATTTCTCTCTCTCTAAACACACAAATATACACACCCCTCTGCATGGCTCTGTTTCTCTGGAAAACCTAGACGAATAAAGTTTGTTTCAATTTGATTTCAAACACAAGGAAAGCAATAAGTATTCATCTTTAAATGTCAGAAACACTTACTAGAGGTAGGAGCTCTGGAAATTTATATGCCACATCACTTTTGCTTAATAATACATGCAAACCTGCATGGAAGAACAAACAAAAAAAGTATTTCTCTAAATTAAAATAATATCCACTCAGCTAAATATTAATTCAACTTTATTCAATTTTTTTAATCTTTAGAAACCTACCAGGTTATAAATTAAGACACAACATGAACTATATCCATAAGTGAAGCTTTTCAATGGTTATTTTAATGAATCTCTGTATCTCTGGCACAATTAGAACTAGTCCTAATCACACATCACAATGCACAGTGGTAGTACTTTTAGAAGTAAATGTTAGATATACAAACAGAAAAGATAGCTATGTAATGATCAAAAAAATTTATACGTGTCATGCCAATTTTAAGTCATATTTCACTGGGCCATACAAGTTGTTTGCAGTTAGAACACAGGGGTGACACATCCTTCTGGCAACTGAACAGAGAAACTGGTCCTGGATTGATGGCCTGCACTGATCTTGACTTTAGAATTAAGTTTCCCTAAACTTTCAGTTGAAGATTAAAGCCTCTTTAGTTCCCAACCCCAAGGGATTTTTAAGAGCTCAACCTTAGTTCATTCTGATTGTGTCCAGTTTATGTCATTGCTTAAACAGGGAATGCCCTTCATAATTTTATCAATATAAACTGGCCATCTGCTCAAGCCTGGCAAGCTTTCTTCATCCAGGAAGACCTGCATTGCTGGCCCCATCCTAATAACTAGTTTTCAATAGTTACTGCTCAAGCTCCATAAGTATGCATGTCAAACCATTCATGAACCATTTGTGTATATTTACTTAGCTCTCCAATTTGATTACAAGGATTCAGGATGAGGTTTATCTAATACAGTGAGGTGAATACTCCAAAATTCTCACTGCACAGATTTTAGGGAGGTAAAGACTCAGGCAGAGATTAGCACATTTTTAGAGTACTGAGTTTTTACACTGTGGATAATTACCAGCCTCAACTTTCATCCCTACAACCATATTTTTAAAAGAAGAAGAGTCAGTGACTAAGTTGGACAAAGGACTCATTTTCTTACTTTCTAGTCCAATACTTTCCAGAAAACCATGCTGTTAATTGCCCATGCTGAGAATCAACAGTTTATTGGTTGCTAAAAATACTTATATAAATAAACCTGGGCCTAAACGAGTAACAGGAGTAGCAAAGATAGTTTTCTTATTATCACAATTTCACTCTGGGTAGTTATTTGTTGTACTATTTCAATAGTCATATGTTTAACAACTTCATAGGCCTCAGATTAAACAAACTCAAATCATCCACAACTTCAATAACACACCTAAAAGGCTGCTGGAATGTGAAAGTCTACCAGCAGGATAATATGAGAATGCTCAGAAAAATGGGAAAAAAAAAAAAAAAAAAAAAAAAAAAAAAAAAAAAAAAAAAAAAAAAAAAAAAAAAAAAAAAAAAAAAAAAAAAAAAAAAAAAAAAAAACAAAAAACAAAAACAAAAAAAAAAAACTTCAGAATGAAAAGGATCATCTCTACTTGACCCCATTACATAAAAGGATAATGAAGGAATGCTATGAACAAGTCCAGGCTCATAAACTTGATAACTTAGATGAAATGGATAAGGTCTTTGAAATATACAAGCTTATAAAAGTTCACAAAAGGAGAAACAGACAATCTGAGTAGGTCCATAGTGATTAGAGAAATTGAGTCAATAATTAGTAACTTTCCCCAAACTAAGGCACCAGATAGTTACTCTGGTGGTAAATTCTACCAAAGATTTAAGGAAGAAATGATATGAATTCTCCATAATCTCTTCTTGAAAAAAAAAAAAGAAATCAAGAACACACCTTCACATCACATTAAAAGTTACTGAGGGACAAATGTAAGATAAACTACATATTCTGCAATGGCTAACAATATCTATCATCAGAATGTCTATTATCTGAGTTAAAATGGAACTAAGGTGAGCAATAGTATGTGAGCAAGATAGGAATACCCAGAATCAAGAAATATGGAAGCTGTACTGAAATGAATCTGTAGAAATGAGTAAGTGCATATTCAAAGTCTTCAGTGGCTGCAAGGTGGCAGCTTCAGATACAATTATACATGGCTTATAAATCAACTACTTGAGATTAATAAAAGCTACCACTCCAAGATGGCCCTCACTTGTAACCTTCTGCTTAAAAGGTTACAAATAAATAAGTAAGAAACAATTTAGAGGGACAAAAAACAGGTGGCTTCAATTTGTTACCAACTGCTTAAGTGATAGATTAGTTTAACCTGTAAACTAGATTGTATGAAATAAAAGAACCACTATAATACAATGGTTATAAACATGGCACCTGATGCCAAACTGCCTCAAAATGGCAATTCCAATTCTTCCTTGTTGTGTGACACTAAGTACTCTCTATGACTCAGTCTTCCCATCTGTGAAGCAAGCTTAATAATACCTACCTCATAGCCTCATATGATTACCATATAAGTTAGGTAAAACTCTTATAATAATGTCCGGCACATAGTAGGTATTCATAAATGCAACCACTACAAATAATTTTAGATAATTTTAGGATTCTTTTTTTAGGGGAAATGTTTTACCTGCAAGTAAGCGAGAAACTGGGAGGTGAATGCTAACTTTTTCTTGGGAAACACAGTATCTGATAGTTTCCACTGAATGTCCACAAATACTTAGTGTGATTGGCTGTTCACCATCAGTATAACCACCATGACACTGCATCAATACAGCAAGGCATTTCTTGTAAGCTTCAATTAACACTTTTTCCTAAAAAAGAGGGTTTTTGTTTGTAAATTACTCAAAAAACTGAGTTTCTACAACATTGAATAAGCACTTCAAATTTGATGATGAATAAGTACCCCAAATAACAATATGGGCAAAACCAAACTCAATCCTCCCTCCCCTGCTTGTTCCTTCTTCCGGTGTCTCCTGTCCCAGTGAATGACACCTCTTATTAGAAAGCTGTGGAAATCTAGAAGCTGTTCAGTCCTCACCTTCACCTCATTCCACAGTGTCTACTCTATAAGCAAGCTGGCAACTTCTTCTAAGTTTCCCTCAAAACCAGCTACTTTTCTCTCTCTTCAGTAACTCTGAGGCACTACCCATCACCTCTCTATTAAACTCCCTGCTTTAACTCTTGCCTGGTCCATCCATTCTCCACACAGAGTAATTCTTAAAAACACAAATTGGATCATGTCATTTTCCTACTAGGTAGATTCTAATGGCATCTCACATCAACTAGAAAACAATCCAACTTCTTTCCATGGCCCCCAAGGCCTTGCAAAAGTCAGGTAGACCTGCCCACCTCTCTGCCCTCAACCTCTGTGCTTCAAATACAGAGCTTTCTCATAGCTTCTGGAACAACCACAGGTTCTCTCATCACACAGTATGATGCAGTTGTCTACTCCATCAGAATATTCTTTATTCTCTGTTCAGCAAATTTTTATATTTTGTTCAGATCATATAGAAGCTTCCTTGATCCCCTGACTTATACTGGTACAGCCGAAATTATTTTAAGACATGATAAATGTACCAATAGCAAAACTTCATTTTTGGATCAATTTATCAACTACTACTTTTGTATGTTCCAAGTCTGGAAAGGATTGATAAAACAAAACTACATTAGGGAAGAGAGAGTATGGCTATTTCCTCCTCTATTTCAAGGTTTTTCCTAAGGCTTCAGAATTTTAACTTTTAAATCTTTATTAGATTTATAGATGAAAGGGGAAAATACACTGTTTTATGAGCTAAGCTATAAAACTATTTTCTCCAAATCTCTTCAAATTTTATTTAGGATTCTGTCTTTTCCCCCTCCCACATTCTCCTCAAATCCCCCACTCCTTGAAGAAACTCACATCTAAAGCACACCAGTCTTGCATCATTGAAATGACATGTGTCAATTTCATTTGTAGTGTAAAGGCTGCTTCCCATTCCGGTTCCATTTCAATATGTTGTCCTACTTGACGTGTGATTGGATCCATTCCCTTAAAGAAAGTGAAAAGGCTTTATATAAATAAAAACTATTGTTTCTCTCTTATATAGAAACTTAAAGAATAATGTAGAAAAAATATATATTGATTATAAATGTTTTAGCAGGCAGCTCCAAGTATTATAAGAAGTCATAGTTTTTAAAGTTATGTATTTATGTAATATTCTCTAAGATACAAGAAAAAAGTCCCAGTAAAATATAGAATAAATTACTTTAAAGGAAATGTCCTATATGTTTCAGACAACAAAACACTTCAATATTCCATTGCAATAATCCTTCAAATTCTTTTGAACTCTATTTAATTGATAGAAAAAAATGTTCAGAAAAATTTGACCTTTTCCTTTTTTGGGTGGCCTTGGTAATTGAACCCAGGGCCTCATGGATGCTAAGCACATGCTCTACCAGAGCTATATCCTTGATCCCCTGACAACTGTTAAAATGTTACTGAACTTCTCTATATGTATTTCCTATTAAGAAATTAAGTTTTCATAGTGCTTGAATGAAAATAAGACAGGAAAAAGATAAGCAGCCTTTAATACAAAAGAAATATTAGTCAGACACAATGGTGCATGTCTGTAATCTCAGTGACTCGGCAGGAGGATAGTGAGTTCAAGGTCAGAGACAGCCTGCACAACTTAGTAAGAACTTGTATTAAGGTAAAAGATAAGAAAGGGGCTAGAGGTGCAGCTCTGCGGTAAAGAGCTTGCAAAGAATGCATAAGACCCTGGGTTCCTCCCCCTAGTATTGCAAAACAAAACCAAAAAGCAGAAAAAAAAAAAAAGAGAGAGAGAGAGAAAGAAATACCACATTTTGGAAACTTTCTTAACTATCCTTGTATGTCAGAACTATTGTTGTTAGGTGCCGTCGAGTCAAGTCCGATTCACAGTGACCCTCATAGGGTTTTCAATGGCTGACGGTTTCGGGATTGCCTTGGGAGTGGGTTGCCACGTCCTTCTCCCATTTGTCAGAACTATTAAATAATAGGAAATATAGAATACCTCAAACATTCAAAATGATCAAACAGCTGTTATTTTTGTAGACACATGAAAAATACAATAGTATCATAATAAATGAAACATCTATAACCCCCCGAAACAACTAGCCATTGAAAACCCTATGAATAGCAAAGAGACACTGTCAGATATAGTGCTGGAAAATCAGGCCCCCAGGTTGGAAGGCACTCAAAAGACTACTGGGGAAGAGTTGCCTCCTCCAAGTAGAGTCTACTGTGATGACGGAAATGGAGTAAAGCCCCAGCGTGCTCAACTTGCTGATGTGGCACCACTCAAAATGAGGAGAAACAACTGTAAACATCCATTAATAATTGGAACATGGAATGTACATAGTATGACTCTAGGAAAATTAGAAATCGTTAAAAGAGAAATGGAGCGCATAAACATTGACATTCTAGGCATCAGTGAGCTAAAATGGACCAACATAGGCCATTTTGAGTCAGACAGTCATATGGTCTACTATGCTGGGAATGATAAACTAAAGAGAAATGGGGTTGCATTCATCATCAAAAAAGACATTTCAAGATCTGTCATGAAATACAATGTTGTCAGTGATAGAATCATATCCATACATCTAAAAGGAAGGCCAGTTAATATGACTATTATTCAAATTTATGCACCCACCACTAAGGCCACAAATGAAGAA
>VMDO01005527.1:0-110864 GCA_007922755.1 Pedetes capensis | reverse complement strand
ATAAGAAAAAGGAAAGGAAAAAAAAATCAGGGTATAACCCATGGTTGCATATGACTGTCAGTACGTGTTAATTAAAATTACTTTTTCTTTTCTTTCTCTCTTTTTTTGCCTTTTTTGTTTATGTTGTTCTGTAGAAGGATTAAGGAGATGGAAGTGTAAGCAATACTGATTTGATAGTCACATAATGGATATATCAACTAATTTATTATTCTGTATCCCACTAACATGTATAAATAAAATACCAATTTAAAAAAGTATGTATTTCCTATTTCATTAAGTCAATTCAAATATTCTCTTCTATTTAATCTGTCTACTTGATCAAATTCTGAAAGTATTTTGTTAAATTCTCCCAATATAATTATGGGAAACTTTACTTGTATTTAAATTTTTTCAGTTATCTATACTTTATGTGTTTGTATAATTTGATTTGCATTTTTAACAGATTTTGCTTTAAGAATAGGGTATTCAGTGCATAAAGGTTAATTACTGCAGAATTTCTTTGTGGAATTTACACTCTTATTCTTCCACATTTGCTTAATTTCTTTTTACATTTAACCGTGTATTTTTAATATACCACCATTGTTGTTTTTTTAGGTAGCATCCACCCACTATTCCTTAACTTTCATCCTTTCTATGTAACTTTGGTATACATACAACTTCTGAAGATAGTATAGAGCTAGATGGGGAGGAGGAGAATGATTTTCAGTGCAGGAGATTGAACCTAGGGCTTCAAGTGTGTCAGACAAGTGCTCTACCAATAAGCTACATCTTCAGCTCTGGGTTACCTTTTTAATGGATCTGAGAGTCACTGACTTTATCAGAGGAATTCTACCTAGTCACATTTGTTCTTATATGTTTACCTTATTCCTGTAATTTTGTTATATGCATATTTTTTCTTCTTTCCCATTTCTTTTTGTTGATTGAACATGCTTTTTATTATTATGGTGCCCTCTATCCCTGGCTGTGTATCTTTTAATATTGAATGGTTTAGAAATCTTACCTATACTTTTTTCTAGATATCAAACAGGTGATTTTTTTAGTGAATACCCAAGAACTATATGATGGGGACCTGGTAACTGGTAAATCCATTGTTTGGGGAAATGAAATCAGAGCTTCATGTTGTTGTTGTTGTTAGGTACTGTTGAGTCAGGTCTGACTCATAGCAACCCTATGTACAACAGAACAGAACCCCTTCCAACACCATGCCATGCTTGGCACTACTGTCAGTGCTTTTCAGCTATTCATGGGATTTTCAGTGGCTGATTGTTTCAAGAGTGGGCTTCAGGGTCCTTCTCTCAAGCTTACAGCACCTGGTATTCCTAGGTGGTTTCCCATCCAGGGACTAACCAGGCCTGACCCTGCTTAGCTTCTGAGATCTGATGCCAGGGTGGCATGGCTGCAGGCACTTCATGTCAATAACAATAATTATAGACTGGAGGGATTGAAACTAAATAGGCATTAGAAACTGCTTTAAAAAGAGTATGCTGCCAGGTCTCCATTCACTTTTCCCCTTCGTATGTGGAGTGATGGTTACAGCCCTCACCAATAATGTGGGTAAGTAGAGTTGAAGGGTAACCAGGAACCCACTTTCTGGGACATAGCCAAGAACATCCTGAGGATTACTTCTTCAGACTTTGGGCTCTGAGACATGCACCCACTGCGAAGACCCATTAGAAGAAACTACAGAGGGAGGCTGACAGAGGGTGTCCAAACACATTACTTCCAGTCACTAAAAGTCATCACCAGCTAAGGAATCTGTTCTAGAATCAGGTGCTATCATAAGAGTATAAAGAAACCATCTAAAGAGTCAAGGAACTCAGTTTCAGAAAATAATGTTGCTAGACCTGTTGAGAGGGTAGAGTTCAGAGTTTCCTAATGTTTAGCTAAGAAAGCAAAGTAACAAGTGAAAATCCATGAACTTTTCCTTTCTAAAATTGAGATAGTTATCGTTTTTTTAAAGCTCCAATATAATTAGGGGGGTGGGGTAAATTTTGGCCATAAAATACTGGTAATGTGGTTTTTAAAACATCTGTATATGTTTGAATGAAGGTTAATATTTAAATTTCATATTTGATTTTTCACCAAGAATCCTGGAGTGGTGTGGGAGAAGGAATACGGATAAAGGTATTGCTAACTGTTTAAATACCAGCTAGTACCTCAATTTACTGGTCAGAAATCTTGAAGAAATGGTAGAATACCTTAAAAGAGTGTTTGTTGTAACATTTATTTAACTTATTTTTTAAAATTTTATTTATTTAGTTATTTTTTGTAGTACTGGAGGGTTAAACCCAGGGCCTCACACATGGTAGCCAAATTCTCTGAGCTGCACCTGTGGCCTCTTTTTTAAATTTTTAAAAGTTTTTATCTTGTTTATTTACTTATTTAGACAGGGTTTTGCTAAATTGCACAGGCTGTATCTGGCCTCAGCTTCCCGGGTAGCTGGAATTGTTGTTCTTAGGTGCCGTTGAGTCACGTCTGACTCATAGCAACCCTATGTACAATAGAACAAAACACTCTCCAACACTGTACCATGTCCGACACTACTGTCAGTGCTTCTCTGCTATTCATAGAATTACGAGTGTGCATTATGGTGCCCAATTTGTTTTAGCATATTTTAAAATCATTTTTAACCATTCTCATATTACAAATGGAGAGTTTCTGAGAGTTGGAGGGATTTGTTCCAACTAGCCAATTAGTGATATAACTGGGATTTGAACCCAAAGTTTCTGACAATTCCAGTGTCATTTCCAGTACACACTCAAATTGTCTCTTTGTTGTTCTGTCTCTGAGAAACTTTAACACATGCCTACCATGTATGGGTTGTGTACAGAGAAACTGCAGTGCTGTGAAGCACTTGGTGGTTGGTGTGTCACAGTATAGGTCAGACAATCTAGGCAGACCCTTTGGGGTCAGAACAACTGCTTCCTCCAGAAGTAGTGTGGGGGGTTGGATGCTATGTCATGCAAAGGCTTTCCTCATTAGCAACCATGCAAAAAGACAGCATGCATCACATTTCTGATCTCTTGGAGCAGCTAAAGGGAAGCTGAAAGGTCAAGAAAGTTCTCTTGCTGGTGCATCACTAGTACATTGTTTACGCCATTGTAATGTAATGTGAACCAGAACTGCCCCATATCAAGGGACCATGTGCCCTCAAAGCCAGAGCCTTACCTAGCAGGATCATTCTTCTTTGGCATAGCATAGGGCTTGATGCCAACAACAAAGTTGGCCCTTTACAACATCACACAATTGAATTCCAAATAACCATGCCCTTCATTCATTTTTATTGTTAATTAAAACATTAAAAGGAAGTGGCAGACTCCTTCGTACATAAAAAGACTGGGTAGGGACATATAGGAAAGCCCAGCCATTCATCCAAGTAGCAAGAGATAGCACTAAGAACCAAGATTTACTCACACATTTGCTCCTCATTTCTTTTATGCTGAACAGAAAATAGACAAGGCAAGGCAAACAATCCAAAAGTGTGCCAAGAGTACTGAGAGGGATTGTGAGTGGTAAGGTGCCCCTTGCTATATAGATATATGGCTTTAATTCTGACTTTGTGTCTTCCTCACACACATACAGAATATGGGACGAAAACTATACCTAATTAACTGTCTTTTTGCACAATGTTCCTATTCAGGTGCATCCAGCCTTCTTTTGCACATTTAATAACACACAGAATCGGACAGAATTGGTAAACAAGTTCATTATTTGTTGTTAGGTGCCAGTGTGTCAAGTCCAACTCATAGCGACCCTTACAGGGTTTTCGATGGCTGATTGTTTTAGGAATTGCTTCAGGAGTGGATTGCCAAATCCTTCTCCCGTTTTGGGGGTATTGGGGATCAAACCCAGGTCCTCAGAGAGTGTGAAGGAGCACTCTACCAGCTGAGCTAAACCCCAGCCCAAACAAATTCATATCACTTCTAAATTAAAATATTTTGTACTCAAACTGCCTGGGTTCAAATAACAGACCCATTACTTATTTGCAGTAAAGTTTTTTTTTTTTTTTTTTTTTGAGGGGGGCCAGTTTTCTCATCTGTAACATGGGGATAATTTTACAAGTACTAAATGTAATGCTGCATTCAGAGAGCCCAGTGCAGCGCAAAAATGGTGGCTACTACTACTGTTAGTATCTAGAGAATTTTATTGTCAGGAAATCCTAGATTACAATTTCTCACAAGAAAAGCATTCAGTCAAGCAAAGAACTTAATTTCTGAGGATGCTCTGCATGCAGAAAATAAAGAATGCCCAGGAATCAGGGGAAATGAACCTGTATGTCATTCTAGAAAGGCAGCCAGAAAGTAGGGAGGAAATCCATAAGGGTACATTGAGCCTAGAAGTGGTGTAGCATTTTAAATCCTAAATTTGTTAGAGCAGGAAGTATTTCTGTGTGACTAAAAATAAGGAAGAGTTGGGAGCAGAAAGATGGCAAGTTTGAGGCCAGAGGTAGCCTGCCTAACTTAGTGAGACTCTGAGAATAATTTTTTTAAGGGGCTTGGGGTGCAGTCCAGTGGTAGAGCACTTGCAAAGTATGTATAAGGCCCTGGGTTCAACCTCCAAGTACCACAAAAAAAGGGTGGAGGCAGGAAAATGGTATGTGAATTACATCTCTATGATAAAAACAAATGAGAAAAGCTTTTATGTAGGTGAGAAACTATGTGGATGAGAGAGACAAAGATAGACTTAGTAGCAGCCATGAGTGTAAGTAGAGGAACATAGAATTTTGGAGAAGCTGTTCATGTAATATGAAGCATAAAATTATCAAGTCATGTCTTTTAGAAAAACCTACACTAAAGATATATGTTGTTCTTCAGGGCTTCTGGGACTGGAATAGTCATTCTTTGACTGAGACTCCGGGCAGAATCCAGCCATGTGAGGCATCAGGATTAATTCAAGTTACAATTAGAGTGTAGGTCATATCCAGCTGAGCTACATCAAATCCAACCTCATGTGCTTATCAAATTTTTTCCTGCACTATGATTTTGATTTTAAACTGGCTGCAGACAGGCTGAATTACATATTCTGGAAAGGAAATAAATTTACAATACACAAACATCTGTCAAGAGTTTACTAATTAGTAACAGTCATAATGAACAGGAAACACTACATCTCATCTTATATATCCACATCTATTATTTTCTTTGCCTTTAGTCAACTTCTAGTAGTAAAGTTAGTGCTCTGGGTGGTGACTAAAATAAAACAAGAGTGCTATTAACTAAATTATGTTGCATACCTCCCAATGATACATACTTAGGTATTGAAAGAAACATAACACCCACTAATTAACTTTCAAGGAAATATTCATATACAAAAATAATCAACTATTTATGTCTAATAACATTGTGTTTACTTATGTAAGTTACATTTTAACTGCTGTGGAGCATTTAACAACACTTAGAAGTGGAGGCAGAATAGGAGCTAATGGAATTTTACAATGAGTTGACAGTGGGGTTTGTTTTCAGTAAACTCTACTTTCATTATTATTGGAAAATTACCATCATGAGCTGTAATATTTAACTATGTTTATTTAGCTATACAGCTATTTAGCTGTAATATTTAATATTTAACTATAATATCAAACTATGGTGAGATTTCTAGTGACTACATCTTATAGGTATGAAACTTTCCCAAGTAGTAAGGAATATATATGCAGGGGGAAAATAGGTTGTGACCAAGCACAGTATCCTACTGAATGTACAACTAGATACATGAATTAAACTTTAAGAACTACATCTAACCTGATTAAAGGTAAGAATTTAATGCTGTGAAAACAAAGACACAGCAATGCACTATCACCACCACTATTGATTGTCATTAATGACCAACTGCCTTGTTATATCCAAATTAAAAAAATAAAATAAAATCCAGAACCCCTAACCCACCTGTAGACTGATAACTGGAGGGTTACATTTCTCATCCATGCACTTTCCATTATAGCACATTCAACTTACCTAAATTGAACTCTTCCTGCTAGGACAAAGGGAAAAAAGAATTTAAACAGTGTAGGCCATTTAACCCATCATTCCACATGGTGAGTCCATCCTCACGGTATCCTGACATTCATCTGTAGTTTCCTCTTCCACATTCTTGGTGTGGTAATCATCTGGCCACACTGGGTGTGACTCCAGTCTTTTAAAATACACCTTTTTCACATCTGAGAGCCCTTAAATGGAAGCTAGCTACTTCATGTGTGTATTGTGTGTGTGTGGATATGCAAACACGAACACATACATGAGATGTTTTGACATCTTAACAAAACCCTTCCTAGCTGTCCTGGAGCAACCTATCTTCCTAGAGACAGCAAGGGCCCAGGCAGGAACAAACTTTGATGCATACGTGAATCACCGCAGATCTAGACCTCTTTAGGCTGGCAGACACTCAGGAGGCAATATTCCTTGGCCTTTGTCATTCCAAAGCCAGCTACCAGACAACTAGGGACCACCTCTATGGCTTGAAGTCCTCCAAAATAATTCAGATTAGCCAATCCTAAACTGTCCACCCTGCCCTGCCTTGCCTTTCCTGAAGGAACTCCAACAAAGGCTCTCACTTAAATGTTTGCCTCACTCCTGTCTTCTGTCTCCTGGCCATGTGGCCCTGTGTGGCATGCCATGCTTTTTGTCTAGGACCTCTAAATGTAATCAATTTTGTTTTCCTGAGCCCCTCATGTGTCCTCTGGGGGCCAACACTTGACTATCATAATATAAAAGAATATGAAACAATCTGGAGGCCAACCAAGGAAACAGCAATCAAAAGTAATTCTGAATAGAAGCTGGGCGTGGTGGCACACGCCCCGTAATCCCAGCAACTCAGAAGGTGGAGGCAGGAGGATCGCAAGTTAGAGACCAGAGGCAGTCTGCGTAATTTAACAAGACCCTGTCTCAAAAAAGTAAAAAAAAAAAAAAAAAAAAAAAAAAAAAAAAAAAAGGACTGAGGGTGCAGCTCAGTGGTCCAGTTCAACCTTCAGTAACACACACACACACACACACACACACACACACACACACACAAAAGGGAATTCTGAATAGATGCATACCTCACCCATGACTGTAAACCTTAATTTCCCTCAACTGCACTGGACTAAGGGAGTCTGTCTCTACGTGGTTCCTCCTGCCCTGACAACAGCTTGGAAACTGTGCTGTGGCCATGACTTTATGGATATTTATAAACCACCCTTCCTCCTGGGCAGGCCCACCTTCAGTCAAGTTGACAAAGTAAAGCTTAGTATTTGGGGTCTTCCACCACTTGTGACGATAAGCATCTGTTCCCTGCAGTGCCAACCTTTGCCTTGGTTCAGAGGTCAGCCTCTTTCTTCCACATCCTCTCAAGTTGGGCCATGCCCCCGAGCCACTGCACAGTCACTATCCATCCTCCCTTACAGATCTTACAGGTCTATCTCCTTCTGGGAGGGGGAAATAGGGTTGGCATCCTGCAGGTGTCTTCTGAATGAAGGAAAGTTATTGCCTCCTAGCAGCAGAGAACAGAGGAATCCCTCATTCTTGAAATTCACAGTCTAGCTCACCAGTTTTGTCAATGGTCCACTCTGTGTACACATGAAGTATAAGAGTCTTCAAATAAGTAATACTGATTCAGACTCTAAATTAACCTCATTGGTAATTTATAGTTCTTAAGGCAAGTACTGGGATATAATACTCACTGCCTTTGTCCTTCTAGAAACTCCTATATATGGAACTGTTTCTTAGACCTTCTGATTTTTCTGAATCATTTCATGTCTTTTCCTTTCTTTCCTTTCCTACTTCCCTTCCTTTCTTCCCTCCCCCCTCTCATTTCCTTCCTTCCTTCCTTCCTTTCTTTTCTTTCTTGCACTGGGGCATTGAACCCAGGGCCTTGCACATACTTTGCAAGTGCTCTGCCGCTGAGCTGCACCTCTAGCCCCACAGTTATTTTTTATTTTGAGATAGGGTCTTGCTAAATTATGCCGGCTGTCTCTGGCCTCAAACCTACAATCCTCCTGCCTCCGCCTCCCAAATCGCTGCGATTACAGGCTTGAGTCACCAAGCCTGACTTTTCTGATTCTTAAGGTCGTCCTAACAGTTCTTCTCAAAGATGATGAAGTCTCTTTAGCTTTTCAGTTTTCTCACTAGTATTAAACAGTACACTTTCTAACAATGTTTTATTTTTTGGCAGTACTCAGGGATTGAACCCAGAGCTTTGCACATGCTAAGCAAGTGTTCCACCATTGAGCTGTAGCCCCAGCCCATTTTTTTCTATTTTCTTTTAAGACAGGATCTTGCTATGTTGTGCAGGCTTCCTCTGGCCTCAAACTTGCAATTCTCCTGACTCCACCTCCCAGGTCACTAGGATTACAGGCAAGCGCCACAGTGCCTGGCTTCCAATAGTATTTTTAATACAAAGACAGGTATCCAGACAGAAAACATCTGATCTGTATTCCTATACACCTGTGCTAGGAACCTTTGTTCTGGCTGTGTTCGCTTGGGCTCTCCTCAGAATAATGGGCAGTAAGTATGCCCAAGCCGGTCCTGCCAGGAGAACCTGAGTGACTGCCACACAGCCTAAATCAGACCAATGCATTTTGGGATACTGATGTCTATAGAGATAGCTCCATTGCCTGGGAACATATGTGGTATGGAGCTGCTACCCCTGACCTAGGCACACAAATGCTGACCCACAGGGAACTGGCCTTCTATTTGTCAGGCTTAAGGCAGTGATCAAGAAGAATAAAAAGATTTCTCCCTGCAGCCTCTCAGAAGTGGTGTGCCTTGTGATCTGCTGTACCCTGACTTTCAAACTTCTGACTCAATTATCTTTTTGTGAACAAGACCACTGTCTATAAACTGGTTCCAAATGGAAGGACTGAGACTGTTACTGCTGTTCAGCTACTTCTAAAGCACCAGCTACCTCTAGTCCCAAAAGCCTAGTCTTTCCATATGGGCTCAGATGACTTTGCAAATGCTCTTAATAGCACAAAGTAAGCATTATACATTAACAGTTACATCAAGTGTTTATGTGTGTCAACAGTATTATAATTTTTTAAAAAAAACCCAAAGTGCTTTTTAATGCATTACCTAATTCATCATTACTAAGGAAGTCGTATCTACTTTAGAAATGATGATACAGAGTTACTGCTAAATGAAAATACCAGCAACACATCCTTCCAAGCAAGCTATTAAATTGCAGGAGAGCTTGGTTTTGTTGTCTTTCAGCTTTGTTCCATTTGAAAACTGTTAGCTGATTAGCTGTGTTAGTCAGCTTTGTCTCACTATAACAAATACCTGAGATAATCAACTTGTAAAAACGAAGGTTTATTTGGACTCACAGTTTTAGAAGCTTCAGGCCATGATCAGTTGGCCTCATTGCTTCAGGCCTGAGGCAAGGCAGCAAATCATGGCAGGAACACGTCATGGAGCAAACGCTCAACTCATGGCCAGGAAGCAAAAGAAGAGGGGCCAGGTCCCGCAATTCCCTTTGGGTGCATGCCTCCAAAGACTTAAGGATTTCCCACCAGACCCAACCTCTCAAAGATTCTCCCACTCCCAATAAGGTCATGCTAGGTATCAAGCCTTTAATACATGGACCCTGGAGGGACATTTAAAATACAAACTATAGCACTAACTGTCCCATGTTTATCTTGTATGGAAAAAAATTGCAGTGATATGCCATAATTTGATTGGGCCAGGTAGTTTTCACAGTCAAGATCTTGCATATACAATGAAGTGTTATTTGGTAAGTACCCAAGCTATAAATCCAGGTAGCCTTGTTGGGTAAGTGTTCCAGTTACCTATTGCTGTGTAGTATGTGATCCTAAAACTTGGGTTATCAAACCACTGCCATTCCATTGTCGTCATGGATTCTGTGTGCCAGGAATGGCCCAGTGGAGACAGTTATTCTCTTTTCCATAACATCTGTGGTCTTCCCTGGGATCATTCAATGAAATGGAAGCTAGAATACTGAGGCTGGAGAATCCACTTCCAAGAGGGCCTCTTCATTTATACATGTGTGGCACAGGTTAGGAAGGCTAAAGAGTGGGTTCCACTAAGACTATCAGCCAGAGTATTTACACAGGGCCTTTCTAACATGTAGCTGGACTTCTTACATGACAGCTCAAGCAACTCTAAATGCAAGTATTCCTAATGAACAAGGCAGAAGTGTAGACTTTTTTGACCTACCTCTAGAAGTCACATAGGGTCATTTCAACCATATTCAATTGGTAAAGAAGTCACAAGTCTTTCTGCCATCAGATTCAAGTGGAAGAGACACAGACTCAATTCTCACTGAAGAGTTGGTATATTTATTTATTTTTTTATATATATTTTTATTTTTTGCGGTACAGGGGTTGAATCTAGGGCCTTGCACTTGCATGCTTTGCAAGGGCTGTACCACTGAGCTGCACCCTCGGCCCACTTTTTTTTACTTTTTGAGACAGGGTCTCACTAAATTATGCAGACTGCCTCTGGACTTGAACTTGTGATCCCCTTGCCTCTGCCTCTCGAGTCACTGGAATTGCAGGCGTGAGCCAGTGCACCCAGCTCTATAGTCATGTTTTAAAGCACTTGCAGTGAGGCAAAATTTGAACTTGAACTTTTATTCATAAGCATGTTTGTTTATAGAGTAGCAGTCATGAATGGCTGTGATTATATTTTTAGACAATCAGCTTCTGGATTGGGAGAGGGCGATGGAATGTCTATATGGTTGTTAAGTAATTATTAATTTGGAATAACAACAAGGGAAACAACTAGTAGAAAATGTGTTGTCATCTTTGGCCCTTTGATTTTACTAAAATTTTTCAGTTGGACAAAATATTTTCCCGTATATATACTGAGGATACACAGCAATTAGAAGCTTCAAGTTAGATTAAAACATTTAAAGACCTATTAACTTAGAGGAAATTATTTAACTTATATACCTACTTATTCTACTTCAGCTGATAAACTCAAGTTCCTATCAGAAATAGGCAGGCAGAGGAGTAAAAGCAGCCTGGGGTATGCCAAAAGAAATACTAGGGGCTGCAGTTAGGTGGAGAGTATATGCTTTTGCCTTAAGGTGTTTTAACTCAATTTTAAAGTAACTACTACATTTTCCAAAATTGGTCCACAGACCACAATTTGTAATCTTTGATTTAGATTAGGCTATGGGCATTTCCTAAACTTATTTGGTTTTGCGTAGATTCTATTGTTTGATTTTATACTCCTGAGACTGTAAACACTCAGTGTGTAATTCTGTAGCTAACAACAAATTCATTGAGAATCTACTCTGTTCCAGGCACTGAGCTAAGCAATTGCCATGTATATTTATTTAATGCTCACCAGTCCTTTGAGATGGGTATTTCTAGACCTGTCTTACAAATAAGGAAACTGAGCTTCAGGGAGATTAAGTTAACTGACAAAGGTCACAGAACTAATAAATGGTGGAGACTAGGTTCACAGGCAGATATGTCAGACTCCAACAATCATACCCTTAACCACTGCATTTTGTTATATGCTAAGGTCTTTTTTTTTTTTTTTTTTTTTTTTTTTTTTTTTTTTTTTTTTTTTTTTTTTTTTTTTTTTTGGTACTAAGGGTTGAACCCAGGGCCTCGCGCTTGCATGCTATCCAAGTGCTGGACCACTGAGCTGCACCCCCAGACCCCCTTTTTTTCTTTACTTTTTGAGACAGGGTCTCACTAAGTTATGCAGACTTCCTCTGGTCTTGAACTTGCGATCCTCCTGGCTCTGCCTCCTAAGCCGCTAGGATTACAGGCGTGGGACTCCACGCTGGGCTTGTGATAAGGTCTTTTTGATGAATGTGGCTCCCTAAGGTGAGAGGCCAAAAACATGCCTTTGTTGACCTTCTCTGGGTGGAACCAATCAGCTTCTTTAATTTGGGGATAAAAATGGAAGATTACCTGAGGCAGTGACTATGCAGGGACAGTACTTCTTATCTAGGAATCCTGGAAGTCTAAAACCGTTAGAAACTGAGTTCACTGTACTCCTCACCCCTGTTGGTTCCTCTGGATACCTGGAAAGAGATCTCAAGCCTTCTAGAAGATAGGCAGTGCCTATACCACTGGCCACTTGATACAGTACCATCCACCAGCAAGATACTTCTCACATACTTATTAGAGAAAGCACAAGATAAAGGACCAAGGAAGTCAGGCATTTCCATGTTCAAAAACCTTTCTCAGAAGACCATCACATGATTCTTCCTTTAATAAATCCATTTTGAAAAAGCTCTTTTAAAAAATCTAGCTCTATTTCCTTGAAGAGAAAATTCAAATAGAGTTCTCATCCATCAAACATATGACAGAGGCAATTTTAATCATTTAAATTATTTATCCTTCATTGTTTAATCCTTTATACCATTCCTCCATAATTTATTATACCATTTATGTTTATTAAAAATTGATCGTGGGGATGTGCTCCCTCTCCATTCTCTGAGGCTACAGATATTTCTCTGTCAGATCACTTGGGAATAGGCAACAAAGTATTCTACTCATTTTCTTCTTAATTCATTTTAACTATTTGCATATCCCTTTCTTTTCCTAGAAGTCTTCTTCTTCCACAAAAGGACAAGAGTCTACCTTAATGTAAGAACTGCTTGTTTCCTTTTTTATATAAGAAGAAACCTTATCTGACCGCCGGCTGCGGTGGCACATGCCTGTAATGCTAGCAGCTTGGGAGGCAGAGGATCTCAAGTTTGAGACCAGAGGCAGTCTAAGTAATTTAGCGAGACCCTGTCTCAAAAAAAGTAAAAAATGGGCTGGGGGCGCAGCTCAGTGGTCCAGCACTTGCAGAGCATGCAGGCACAAGGCCCTGGGTCCAACCCTCAGTACCACCAAAAAAAAAAAAAAAAAAAAGAAGAAGAAGAAGAAGAAGAAACCTTATCTGAAGGTGCCTTTCCTATCCACTGAGGCCTTCAGAGCAAAGGCTTATTTTACTTCCCTAATTTTTAGAATGGGGAGAAGAACATGGCAATCCACTCCCAAGGCAATCCAGAAACAATCAGCCATTGAAAATCCTATGAGGGTTGCCATGAGTTGGACTCAACTGGATGGCACCTAACAACAATAATTTTTAGAATACCAATGTAAAAAGGAGATGCCAAAGAACAAAACTAAAAATTCTTCTAAGATAGAAGCTTGTGGAACTACTCCTTCCTCTTTGCCTTTCTGTTTTGTTCTTTTCTCCTCAGATGACTCACTTTTCTTGCCCGTTTTATGTCGTCATTTAACTTTTTTTTCCCCATGGTACTAGGGGTTTGAACCCAGGGCCTCATGCATGCTGGGCAAGTGTTCTACTACTGAGCTGCACCCCAACCCCTTTTTTATTTTTATTTTTCAGACAAGGTCTTGCTAAGTTGTGTGGGTTGCCTCTAGCCTCAAACTCGAGATCCTCCTGCCTCAGCCTCCTAGTTCGCTGGGATTGCAGGCATGCAGTATGGTGTCCAGCCTCAGCCTCATTTGGTAACTTTCTTTTGACTCCCCTACCCCTGCACTTCTTCCTTATCTTCAGTTTCTCCCCAAATCTTCTCACCTTTTTAACTTCTCAACCCTGTGACCTGAGCTGTTCCCTGCAAACCACCAACCCTAAATCCTGTGACTCTCCATTACCAGTGCCTCCAAGCCACCATATTGGATACTCCTGGTCAGACTGGGTTGTTCCACACTTCCCTAAGGAAGGGCAGAGAGAAGCAGAAAGGAACAAAGTATTTGAGAAAGGCATGGCAGCTAAGCAGAGGTTAAGAAACACCTAAGGAGATCACAACATATTGACCTGAAAAAGGTTTGCAGTAGCATCCAATTTCGTAGGTCCAAGTTGGATCTCCTTGGTACATCCAGCCCTCTCTCATGAGGTCCAATCCTGTCTCATTTCCAGGGTTCCCTATTTCAGTGGATGAAACCATCACTGACTATCTAAGCCAGAAATCTGAGGGGCTGCCCTTGCCCCTTCATTCCCACTACCACAACCAACCAATCAATCACCAACATTTATAGACTCACTTCCTGGTATCTTTGGAATGCACCCCATGAGCACCACTCCCTTGGAAATACCCCCCCTTGCCTGGCCTTCTGTAGTAGTTTCTAAGGGTGTCCAGATACAGTTCTCTCCTTCCTCAGCAGCCAGTCCAACCTCTCTGGAAGGCAGGCTCTGCTTAAAATCCTCTTCTCATCAAGAGATCAGTATAATGTTTTTTGTTTTGTTTTGTTTGTTTGGCTGGGTTTTCTTCTTGTTGTTTGCAGTAGTAGGTTGGTGAACTCAGGGCCTCACAGGGCTAGGCAGGTGTTCCACCACTGAGCCACATTCACTGCCCCCCACCCCCCAATTTTTTAAAAATTTGAGACAAAGTCTCACTAATTTACACAGGCTGCCTCTGGCCTCAAACTCATGATCCTCCTGCCTCATTCTCCCAAGTCACCAGGATTACATGCATGCACCACAGTGCCCAGCTTAAGCCTAATGTTCTTAACATGCTCACCTGGCTTATAACATGGATGAGGCCCCCGATTAATTCTTAGTCCTTTTACTTTGCAAACTCTTGGTGTGAAGACTCTTCTCCTCCACCAAACATACCTACACAGATCTAGTCTCTAGCAACACAAAACTCCCTTTAGTTCCATGAAAGGGCAATGTTTTCGTTTGTCTTTTGGCCCATCTCCACTGTAACACTCCTCTATCCTACCAGGAACTTGGGGTGAGGTTATGTGTGTCTTAATGTGCTCCCAGGATACACACCACACCTCCCATCCTAGCACTCATCACACTGTTTGGTACTTTTCCTGATTATTCATTTGTGTTCCCCACAGACCATAAGCACCACCAGAGCAGCTCATGTTGCTTGTTTACTATTGTGTGCTCAATGCTGGGCACAAAACTTGCACTCACTCTTGGTTGAAGAATGACTGTGTGATTGTTGGTTCCACTGGTGGCGTCCAATGAACCATGCCTTCTGATATTCACATCATGTAGAGTCTCCTCTCCTTGAATTTAGGCTATACCTGTGACTTGCTTTAACCCCAGGAAGGCTACCAATGTGACAGACTGCTACTTCTGCTTTTGTCATCCTGATTTTACATGGAAAAAGAGAGACACTACCCCTGCTTCCTAGCACAATCCTCCCTAGCTAGCCTGCTATCTGAATATAGCCACCAGATTAACCCTGGTCAAGAAAAGAAGAGGAATTGCCCAGCTGAGCCCAGCCCAGACTGCAAAATTGTGGGCAAATAAAATGACTGATGTTTTAAGCCACTAAATTCTAGGGTGATTTGTTACACAGCAATATGTAACTATAATATACTAAATCTAAAAATAAGAGATAATAAGAAAGTATTGCATAGAATGAATTTCATGCAAAGACAAGGCAATGTTTCTAAGAAATATTTATATAAGAAATAAATCCAAAAGAAAATAGCAATAGATCTGAAAGGAAATAAGGGAACTCATAGTACCAGCTTCCATTTACAATGTATCACATTTTTCCTCTGCTTTTTTCTTTGGTTTTAAGACATTTTCCAATGAAAAGATTTTCCTACTTTTTTCCCTTTCCTTTTTTTTCTTTCTTTTTTTGAAGACATTAAAGGAGTTCAATCAAGAATGGTATAAGAACATTAACAGACAAACAGAAACCACTTAAAATCACAGGGCCAACCCATCCCTGCTGTTCCAGTCTCTCCTCCTCACCAGCAACAGAGGGGCTACACAGGGACGACAGGTGCACAGTGGGGACTCAGGTCTTAACTGGACTGGGCACCAAATGTTCAATCCAGTGTGAAAAATCTGTCATCCCACAAAGAACAGAAGAGCCAGCTTTTACACTCACTGCCTCATGACTTGTCAGTGGGTTAATAGAAAGAAAATAAGCAGCTACCCAATGCCTTTAACCCAGGCATCCAATCAGTTACACATACCCAAAAATATATATATTGCTGCTCCACAAAGATAGCTGATATACATCATTATATAATTTAGGATATGACTAGATTCTTTATAAAACCCCAAATAACAGCCATTTACATTAGCATATCTGTAGAATGAAGAGGAAAGACTGCTCAATTTATACTAGTTTGGTGGAACTTTGGATGACTACTTCTAATCCTTGTGGCTCTTTCAGAAAGGATTGTTATACAAGAACTATGGCATTAAGCAAAGTATCTTTTGTTTTAAAAAAAAATCAAAAACAGCCAGGCACTGTGGCACACACTTGTAATCCCAGCAACGTGGGAGGCAGTGATGGAGGATCACAAGTTCAAGGCCAGAGGTAGCCTGCATAATTTAGTAAGACTATCTCAGAAAAATAAAAATAAAAAAATGGGCTGGGAGTGCAGCCCAGAGGTAGAGCACCTGCAAAGTGCAACCCCTAAATACCAGAGGGGAAAAAAACCCAAAAACAAAATGCCAAGAACACTTTCTGATCATTTATAGTGGACTAACAGTTTGAATTTTCTAAATGATCTCTTAGAAGTAAAATTATCATGTATGTTTTTGAATTATTATGTATTTTTTTAGAATACATCATGTCTCTTTTAAAACTACCTCCAATTGGCCCGTCCCCAGTGAATCACTTCCCCCAAGCTGGACATGCCTCCTGGAGTTCTATGGCCTCCTGGGACAGTACCACTAGCTGGGGACCCAACGTTAAAGCACATAAGCTTTGGAGGACACTTTGTATTCAAACCATGACATCTTCATTAATATATGTCCTTCCTATCTCAACAGCCTGAATAAAATCATCTCCTTAAAAAATGAAATTATAAATAAATAAATACTATCCCCAAGTAATACATTTTATATGAAGGAGATTTAGAGTAAGGAAGTAGATTTAGTAAGGATCTGGGCAGCTTGAATATTGCATGTGTAGAAAGAAAGAAAAGGATCCATTCCCAGTGTTTGCAAAGTTCCAGACACTGAGTGACAGGAATAGGACATCAAGCATAAACATCCATGTCCTGGCCATTGGTGAGACCAAGCATGAAATCCTATTAAACACAGTTGAGAGTGAAAGCTAGCCATTTAAAATGGGAACTATTTCCCATTCTTTATTTCCTCCTGGATAATGTTGCTCTTTGAATAGATGCCACCTCAGCTGCTCCAGGGACCCAGAAATGCCAGAGAGTAGAAGAAAACTTACTTTCTCTAATTTTCGTCTTCTTCTTTAGAGTAACTTCAGGTGAAGGCATCAGGGCTGGGGAAGGCAGATCATATAGGGAGTGAAAGTAAACTAAGCTCTTAATTTTTGCCTTTTAAGGGAGAGAAAAGGTTGGCATTGGAACAGTGGGGTTTTGCAACAAGAGATATCTGGGAGATTACCTTGGTCATACCAGGTACTTCTGACACAGGGAAATGAAGGGCTTTATATACAGCAAGGATGGGAACTTACTCACCTTATGTGCCAGTCATGAGGCTGAACGTTCTCACGTGATTTTATTTAGTAGGTATTTAGTGTTTACAGAGCGGGCAGATGAATGATGAAGAGAAGCCAGTTACAACCAGATTCCATTCATGGTACAGGTAGGGGTGGAATTCAGCAGGGCAGGATGGGGAAGCAGTGGAGAGGGTCCTAACTGCCCTCCAGGGAGGAGGAGGAAAACAAAGCTCCTGGTAGAGACTGTGTTCATGCAACTGGCACAAACTCCATGGTGATTTGATGAAGAGACTTAGAACACAATGAAATTTCTTAAGTGCAACTAGTTCATGGGGCTCTGCGCAACTAGAACTAGAAGAGTTGCGCAGAGCCCCAGAAGTATCTTATTCTCTTGATGCAGGCAGAACAGTGTGAGGTATCTTGGGAAAGTGCAGGGTTGATCAAACCATGCTCTGTAGGGAGCAGGGGGTCTTATGGATCCCCTCACAGGGCACCAGAGAAGGCAGCTTCTCCCACCAGTACCACGAAGGCATCCAGATAAGTTTTCTTTTTGTTAAAACAAAAAAACAAAAAGCAAGCTTTCTGCTTACAAAAATCACAAACAAACTGAAAAGTTAGGGTATAGTAGAAAGACTATTGGATAAAGGTCCTGCAGAAATGAACTTGAGTTGCAGTCCTACCATGAACTAGCAGTGTGTCCTTAAACAAGTTATTTTGTCTCTTAAGCCTTCATTTCAATCTCTGGAAAATAGAGATGATACCACCTTACCAGGCAATTTTGAGGATCTAAGGAAATAACTTTATATGAAGACAAAATCCATGGGTACCTCAAGGAACAGCATTATTTAAGGAAGAAGCTTCATGCTTGGGACAATTTCTCATGCTTGGGACAATTTCAAAAGGATGCTGAATGGGGTTATCATGCTGGCACTCTCAAACTATCTCTAGGGTATGACAAACAGTGGTAGAAGAACGGCTAAACTGACAGAAAAGGAGCTGACAACCCCAAGTTCCATAACAGTGGCTTCCAAGTGAGGATATAGACCACTGCTTGTGTAGGGAAGGGTGACACAGGACAGTAGTTTTAGAACTGGAAGAGACTTTCAAATTATTAATCTCTATCATACAGATTAGGAAACTGAGAATTAAGGGTGGGCCACACCTCATCTAAGATCACAGCAACTGTAGGACTTGATCTTACATCCAGTACTTTCCTCCTGTATAAATCTGACTAAAGGATGACTCCTAAAACCTAATGGTTTTCCATCCATAATGTACTTATGTATATACTATGCTCAATTTTACCATAGTCCACTGGAACATAGTCTTCAGAAGATATTTTTACCATGGCCTGGGGGTAGAGAGAACTACATCGTAGTTTTCCCAGGACATTCCCCATTTGTTCTTGCTGTCCCAACATAATTACTTAGAATCCTCCCTTGCCTTTCACAAGTATCTGGACATGGATGATAATTATAAAGTATTCTTTGTGCTTTATAGGGGGAAGAGCGATATCACCATCATTCTCCAGCCCATCTTCTGGTCAGCTTTTCCTCATCCCTCTTCCCACAGCCACATACTCCCTCTTTCTTTTTCTGGTATGTTTCCAGCTTCTGCTCACCTCAGGGCCTTCACATTTGGCATTCCCTGTGCCTGACACACACTTCCCCCAGATATTATGTGTCTGGCCCCTGGCACTCATATCTCAACTCTCTAGTCATTTCCTCAAATGAGTTTTCCTTGACAGCCATCTTGAGCCATATCTCCAACATTCTTCAGCACATCTTCAGGTCCGCTTTCCTCAGACCCTTTATCACTATCTTAATTTACCTGAGTCATCTGTTTGCTGCCTGTCTTCTTCTCTCTTGTAGAATATAAACTCCATGAAGCCAGGGACCCTTCCTTAAATAAGCCTTGGTAGTGCCTGTTGAATGACTAAAAGAAGTGAATGCAAACTGCAAAAGAATGAGGAGGTGAAAGGGTGACCACCTCATAGCTCTGGGCTCAACTCTGGCTCAGTGGGTATGTGCTGTCTGGATGAGTATGGCCACCTAGAGCTTGCCTTGGAGAGGAAGAGAATCCCTGAAGGGAAAAAACAGATGAAGTGAGTTTTCCTTTCTGGAGAGCAGGGAGCTGCAGCACCCTGGCTACAGAGAACCCCTCTCCTGCCTTAGGTAAGCCTCCATATGTCAGTGGCAGGAAGAGGCCACATTCAGCACTGTCTCCTGGATGTTTCAGGTGTTGGAGGACAGGAAGCAGACTAACTGACCATGTCTGTTTAGTACTGTGGAAAACCTAGCACAGAGTCCTACAGAGATGGGGCTCCCTCAAAATGAACTCTTCTGATTATGGTTCTACAGTGGGGAAATCTATGTCAAGAATTACAACCGTGTTTGCAGTGAAACAGAGCTAATCTGAGCATCCTGAAATAAGGGACTAGTGATGTAAGGTTCCCGTAAGTGCTTCTATCTTCATGTCAAGTGTGATTTCCAGCCATCCAGGGCAGCAACCCCAGAAGAAGCCTGCCAATCATAAACATGCTCCTTTTGAAGGAAATAAGAGGGTGCTTGGGCCAGAAGGCTGTGCACTGAAGAACCAGAAACAAAATAAATAAAGACTCTGCTCCCTGCTATGAGTCTTTTGGTATCCACCAGCCTACTGTGTTGACTTTGAGAAATTTTTCCAGTAAGTATTTGGAAGAAATACCCCAGGTCTTTATGAGAACATTAGTTCAGTGCCTTTAACAAGTGTTGGTAACACATTTATAGATCCCTAATTACTCAGATTTCTTTCTAGGAAAAAATATCTCTGTTTTACAAAATTAATTTTTAAGTCTTCACATCATTACAGGATCAGGCAGTAGAGAAGTTAGAGACAGACTGAAAGAGGAACAAGAGCCATTTCTTGATAAACATGTCCTTTTCACTAATCTTTCCTGGGAATCAAGGTCAGAAGTAAAGAGGGGAAGAAAAAATAAAGAAAAAGACCATTTATGGATACCAAGGCAACAGCCAGCATAGGTTTTAGGAGCAAAGCCATGTTCTAGAAAAAGTCACTCTCCTGACCTGCATTTAGAAGAAAACACCCAATGCCACCAGTTTACAGTTACAGGACAGCCACTACCAGCCCCGAGGAGGTCAGAAGAAAACATTCGTTAGTAAAGGGTTCGCTTGGTAGAGCAGGAACTAGTAAAACATTTTCCCCTCCAAAGCTCTTGCATGATATTTCCCAGTTCAGCTTTACAGAGAACCTTGCAGGCTGCCCTAAACAGTCCTCATTTTAACACACCAGAGAAAAAGATTACAATAAATGTGAGAACAAAACACAGGGATTCCTGGTCCTCCTTATTCCTCAGTCTTTGGCCTGCAGGGAGAAGCAGTTAGCTCACCATTCACTCTGTTTACCAAGATTTTTCTGTGAAATACTCCAAGCCCTGCCCTGCCTGAGAATGAAAAAGCAGATCACAGGAGTGATGCATATATCAAAGTCACCATGGTAGAAAACACAGGAAAACGCATGTGGGATTTTTCTCTTTTTCCACTTACCACCACCACGCTCTTCTGTTTCGGGTGAGCTCAGCAGCACAAGTGCCTTGGATAATCTAGAAATTGCTTCCATATGCGGGCACAGGAAAGAAGGTCCTCACTAGCTGTTTGGGAAGGAAGCTCTGGGCAGCTTCTCCTTCCTGCCAGAAAATGCTCCTCGGGCCACAGAGAGCAACACGCATATGAGCTGAGATCACAGGAAGAATCTCCAACCTCCCCAGTTTACGGATGAGGAAACCAAGGCTCACAGTCACACAGACAGTGGCAGAGCTGGAAGAAGAATCTGGGCCCTCTGGTTTCATCCTAGGTCATGCATTATCTTTCTCTCTCTTGCCTGGACACCGCTGTCCCTCATCCCCCACCCCCCACACACACACAAGAAAAGCTTGAAAGAAGGCCTGTAGCTCATTTAGCATCACAGCAGGATGGCAAGCTGGGGTCTGGAGCACCAGGTCTGGGGCTGCAGGCAGCATTTGGGACAGGACAGCTAAACAGAGCTTGCTTACAGGAAGATCAGCTCCAAGAGCACAAAGGAGCTCCATTCACTCTGCAGTGGGACTGCACTAAGGTCTCTAGAGCCCTAGACCACTCCTCAGCCTGACCTTGTTAGTGCTGGGGTGGTCCAAGACCTGGAACAAAGACTCCATTCAGAATCCACCCAGCACACTCTTTGCCAGAGAAACCTACCACACAGAAACTTGGGGTGTCTGAAATCTAATCACATCATCCTGAACTGCTGACCCGAGAGGGGAAGCTCAGCCCAGTTTCAAAGGAGCAGCCCTGGACAGTCAGGCTGTAATGCTCTCACTGTGTTCCTCAGCTGCCAGCACTAGGCACAGCCAATATTGGGTCAGGCTCACCCTGCACTGATAACTTCTCATCTCCAAGCCAGGAGCTAGAACATACCATCCCAATGCCTAGCTGTAAGTCAAACCAGACAACCCTCAACTGCTCAAAGACTCACTCTTCAGAGGACCTGAAACCCAGATGGCGTTTAGCAGTTCTGTTACATAACTGGAGCTTTTCTGGATCTTTCTTATCTATCCTGCTCCATCCTATGCTACATTATGGATCAAGGGTGTTAAAATGCCCTTCAAATAATACTTTATAAACAATACTACCATTGATCCTTAGGATAATCACTACACTAGTTGCAAGTATTGATTAGGTACCATGGTTTTTCTTTTCTTTTTTTCCTGTGTGGTGTTGGGGATCAAACCCAGGATCTCTCACATGCTAGGTAAGTGCTGTGCCACTGAGTCACATCCCCAGCCCAACTTAGTCTTTCAGGAAAGTTATTGAATACATACATTTAAGACATAGAACTAGGCATGTAATATTGCATATATCCCTATAACATGGTTCCTCTTTTTAGAGAAATCAGAATGAAGGGGCCTCAGGTTCCCTGTATCATTTTGTTTCTATTTCACTATAGGCCATACTATTTTCATAGGTAATACTATGTATTACACACCCATTAGATTACAGGCAACCATGGACTATGGGCAGAATGTGTGTCTTATTTGTGTTAGGATAATGCATCCCAAACAAGCAAATATTTCCTGTCTGAACAAAATAAAGACTCAGCCTCCCTCCTTCAACCCTTACCTCCACTCCATCCCTTCACCTTCCATCACCATCATCACCTCACTAGCTCTTAGCAAATGAAAAAGAGAAGGAAACCTCTTCCAGGACCACAAAGCCTATGTCACTGGATCTCCTGCAGAAATCTGCCAGAGCTACAATGAGATTAGTATATATATAACTGACACATTTCTGTTTAAATCAGGACTTTTCAAATTCTAAGTTCCTACCCATTTTCTGGCCACCATTCTCTGGTGGAGTCAAATAGCAATTTTAAAAATAGATTGTTGTTGTTGTTAGGTGCCATCGAGTCGGTATCCGACTCAGCGACCCTCATAGGGTTTTCAACGGCTGACTGGGGATTGCCTTGGAAGTGGATTGCCAGGCCCTTCTCCCATTTTTGCGGTGCTGGGAATTGAACTCGGGTCCTCAGAGACTGCAGCGCAGCGCTCTACCAACTGAGCTAAATCCCAGATCAAAAAAAGACTAGATCAGAAAAAATGTGTTATATTTGGTAAACATCAGAATTTTTTTTTAAATAAAACTTTTGTTTTTGTTTCTATCAATCACCTACCTATCTATCTATAATGAAAAATATATCTCTTACTGTGGATCATCCCCCATGTGTCTGTCAGCTTGTCATTCTGTGGGGGCCCCTTTTGTGTTGCTCTGATACTGAAAGCTGTGCCACTGGTATTTTAGGTACCAGTGGGGGCACCCATGGTGGACAGATTTAAGCAGAGCTTCCAGACTAAGACAGACTAGGGAGAAGGCCCCAGAGGCCTACTCCCCAATTAGACATTGAAAACTCTATGAAGAGCAGAGCACTGTCAAATATAGTGCCAGAAAATGAGGTGCCCAGGCTGGAAGGCATTCAAGAAATGACTAGGGAAGAGATGCCTCCTCAAAATAGAGTCAAACTTAATGATGGGAATGGAGTAATGCTCCTGGGAGCTCTTTTAGCTTATGTGGCATTATTCAAAATGAGAAGAAAAACAGTGACTCTAACAATGGGCTCAAAATAAAAAGCTCCTGTGCATGGCACAGCGGTAGGTAGTGTTTCATTCTGTTGTACATAGATTGCTATGAGTTGGATCCGACTCAATAACATCTAACAACAATAACACCGTGGACCATGGTCAAAAAAGATTTCAAAACACTGATTTAGACAGTGCTTCTTTACATGCTGGACTCTGCTCACAAGAGATTCCTTTTCAGAAACTGCCCTACTACTGTCCCCCTTCATGTCTATCACTCCAGTGTAAGAACAGGGCTCTACTCTGAGCATGCTACTTTTTATTTTTTAAACTCTAAACAATTTCTAGCCTCTTAAATTTGCCTTTTCTCTCTTAAAAATACTTTATATTCTTGGAAGAGCTGAAGGGCCCCTGAAGAGTTGTTTCCCCCATCCCTGAAATCTACACAGTGCAAAATTCTTTGCTATGGCCCCCAAATCAGGACTGGGTTTATTCCTATAGTTTTTCTGCCTTGGGCCCTTTTGGTTTATTTCATGGGAAGAAAAGGAGGAAGTCCCTGGGCTGTTTTAAGCAATAGGGTCACTTACAGCACACTCAGCTCAACTCTCTAGTTCCTCTAAGCAAGCCAATACTGGTTTCGAGAGAGTTCAATGGTTTATGATGGAGTTGGGTTCAGAAAGTGGAGGCCAGCCTGCTGACAAGCTCCTGATAGCCCCTCCCTGACTCCTTGGAGGGAGAGCTGAAGCCACTTTCTGCACCATCCAAGTCTAAGGTAGTGGCCTGCACGTGCCTAGGGACCTCCTTTTTGCAGGAAGCTGGCTGATGTGGCATAACAGCATATGCAAAGGCAGGACCCAAACTGTTCTTCTAATCAAGGACAAGTCAGACCACAGACACAGGAATCAGAAATATCTAAATTCGAATTCTAGCTCTGCCTCCAGTTCCTTGTTTAATTCTAGAATGGTCATGGTCACAGGCAGAAAAACAAAAAGAGACCCTGTTATTCTAGGACAAAGTACAATGCCCCATGGATTTGAGGCTGCACCCTGTATCAGAGGGACTAAAGAATGGAGCTGACTTTTTGATCTTCTGCTCCTGAGAGCTTTTTACTTTGTCTCTCCTGGGGCATGAAAAGATGACCAGGTAAACTGCTAGCAGAGGAATCAGATGGGGGTTCATAGTGCTGTGGGGCCTGGCCTGATGGCAAGTGGGAGGAAAGGAGGGAAGGAATGGAGCATTTCTCATCCTAGGACAATCTACAATCTGTAGGAGCTGTGAGAATTTCCTTTAAGTCTCCATTCTGGCCTCAGTTTCAGTTCCCAGAAATGCTCCTCTTGCGGAGGGAGTCGTGCAAAAGCAGGGCTAAAAGCCCCAGAACAATGATACTTCTCAGCTCCCTCAACCCCACCCCACTGCCTTGTCCTGTTTTGAGGCCTTCTGTCTCAGACTTGGGCCTTAGGTTTCTGTTTTATCTGACAAATGGCTGACCTCCCCTTCATTCTTGCTCTGAGGATCTAGGCCATTGTTCTGCAGGCACAAAAATGGCCTATAGTTGTCCTATAGTTCTGAATCCAGCTGGGGTTACCTGGGTCCTGACTGGGGAGCTAGGTATGGCGGAACATGGGGTGGGGAGGCCTCCACTGGCTGCCTGAACCTCCTCCAGGAGGGGCTTCATGCCCAATCCTAGCAGCCCACAAGAGTCTGCAGCTCACCAGCCTCTCAGGCCCAAGGCCAGTATGGCCACAGCTTGATAAGTTCAAGCTGCCTATCTGCTCTCAGAAGCAGGGTTTTGAGATACGTTTCTTTTTAGGAAAAGGACATGGCCATTTCCTTCTTGTCCCTGGCCTCTCACTGCATTCTGCCTCTCTTACCTGCAAAATAATCACTCAAACAAGGGCAACGGGGACAGGCCCATGCTTTCCAACCTGGACTGTCCAGAAGGCAGACACTAGGCTGTGCAAACTCCACAACACAGCTGCCACTTGAACACCACTTTGCTCCCAATCTGCAATGACTGTGTTCTGTATGTGAAGATTTCCACCTTCCATCTTCAACTTTGGTCCTGCTCAGTAAAAAAAAAAAAAAAAAAAGACTGTTCTATGCTTCACCAGTAATAGAAAAATAATTTATAATAATTTAAGCAATCTCAAGCTGGTAGAAGAGATCTGGACTGTAACTCAACTCTGCAATTAACTGGCCACTGGCCTGGGGCAGGTCGTCTGACTTCTCTGGGGTTGTTTCTTCACCTGCCAAATGGCAAAATGACCTTCACATGGTTTTGCAGCTCTAACATCTTTGTTGTTGTTGTTAGGTGCTGTCGAGTCGGTATCCAACTCATAGTGACCCTCATAGGGTTTTCAATGGCTGACTGTTTCGTGATTGCCTTGGGAGTGGATTGCCAGGTCCTTCTCCTATTTTTGCGGTGCTGGGAATTGAACTCGACCTCAGACACTGCAGTGCAGTGCTCTACCAACTGAGCTAAATCCCAGCCCCTCTAACATCCTAGGATGTTATATTTTTAGGAAAAAAAAAAAGTTCTGCATTTTTTAGTTGACTATTATCTTCCTTCCCTACCAGTTCAGTGTAGCTTACATTACTCATAACGAAACACAGATCAATGACACCAGTCTTAGGCAGCACATGGAATACTCCAGGATGATTTTCTTTCTCATTAAGGACTGCTAAAGTCTTAGCGAGTATTCAGAATATCTGTCTGTGATGGATGTCAAGTGTTGACAAGGCTGATTCAGAGCAAGGTAAAGCTGGACCCAAACACCACCAAGGAGCTGAGGGATCACAGTTGGTCTCTGTCTCAGCTGGCTACTCTTTTCACTGGGTTGGTGGCCCCAACAGAGAACTATGCAGGGCAACAGAGACAGAAAGCCCAGGCTAATACCCTAGAACACCATGTCAGTGGTCAGCTGGCTGCTTGAAGAAACATGGAGCATCTAGGCCCTTAACAACTGAACATCTTTCCCTGTAGAGATAGAAGAGTCTCATGGCTCAGAGTGGGCAGAAGCCACCAGGTCTAGACCGAATCTCAACCCTGCCAAGTTTATTAAATGAAATTGAGCAAGTGGATTAACTTCAAACTCTTCACCCATAGAGATACTAATAGTGCTTGCCTCATGGGGTGGGTGTATGGATCCAGAGTTCATTAGAGCATTTAGAACATTACCTATTACACAGTAAGTAATGTTACTACTGTACTATCATAACTTCTACAAAAATGATTACTGGAAATCTGAATAGGAATAATTCACCCCTGATCTCTATGACTTGGCAAAGTACTGTTGCGTGGTACCCAGACTGACCAGAAATTAGGAGGCAGCCAACACCAAGGTAGATAATTTATGTTACCAGTGCATTCCTGAGAAATAAGTAAAATTTGGTAAACTAATTTCATAATTTCACTGACTTTCAGTATAACTGAAGAAGTGCTCTATTCCCAGACACATTTCTTATTGTCAATAGTTTCTAACATTTTAATGTCCCCGAGTTCTTGTTGCAGTCAATAAACAATTAAAACCAAACCAAACCAAGATGACTGCTCTAGAAGAACACACATGATTTAATCCAGCTAGCTCAGTTGGTAGAGCACTGCTGTGTGCTCTGAGGCCTTAGGTTTGATCCCTAGCACCGCAAAAACGGGAGAAGGACATGGTAGTGCACTCCCAAAACTATAGAACACCCTATGAATAGCAGAGAAGCACTGACATAGTGCTGGGCATGACACAGTATCAGGGAGTGTTCTGTTCTGTTGTACATAGGGTCTCCATGAGTTGGACCTGCCTCAACTGCACCTAACAACAACAACAACAGTATCTATGAGCACCTTCTGTGTGCCATGCATTGTGCTTGGCACTTCAGAGAAAGAAGAGAAAAAGCTGCAATTCTCTACTATTAGGCAGTTCACAATCTACTATGAAAAGAGACACTCAACACACTATTAAAGAAATTAACTGTGATGCTAGAAAGGAAAGGTTTAGAAGGGGATCACATGGGAACTAAAATGTAATGATGACAAGGAGTCACTTCAAGGTAAAGAAGGGGAGGGCATTCCCACCAGCAGGAGTCTCTTGCACAAACAACGAGATCAGGGTGAGCATGAGCCATCAAGTCAGGTCTGACTCACAGTGACACTTACAGGGTTTTTAATGGTTGATTGTTTCAGGATTGCTTCAGGAGCAGATTGCTACATCCTTCTCCTGTTTTGCGGTGCTAGGGGTTGAACCCAAGTCCTCAGAGAGTGCAGAGCAACACTCTACCCACTGAGCTAAACCCCAGCCCAAGTATGAGATGAGCATCCTCTTATCTGTGTTTCCTAAAGTGTTTTCACTAAAGATATAGGCCACTTGTCCAGCTCACCAGTTCCTGGCACTGTCTGGGCCCCTACCCAGCAATCTCATTAGCAGGAGGACTTTGCATCTCTGTGAAGAAAGAGTAAGATCTTGCTCTTCACGTCTTGCCCTTTTGTTGGGCCTTTCCCAGAAGCTCTGAAGCACTTGATTCTTTATTGGCTTCTGTACCCTCCCCATCACCTCCTTTTCCTCTCCCCCTCAGTGTTAACAAGACGGGGAATGATGGTATGCCTAGGCAAAGCTACATGGACTCGACCCTGCTTTCTTGGCCATCTGAGTTGGAATGCAGAAAGCATTTTCTCCTACTCACAGCCCTATCTACAAATAGTGAGTGGGTTCTGTAGGGCCCAGTCCCAAGGCAGACTAGTTTGTCTAGCTGCACTGTCAGGCAGGAAGCCCATAGGGGTACTATACCCCACTGTGCTGGTCCAGGATCTTTCCATGCATGAGAGGCCTTATCATGTTAGCACCAACCTTGAGATGCAAGAGCAGTACTCAGTTACTGCTGGCTGGCTGTCATCCAACATGGTCTGAGCTCAGCCAAAAATGGCAATATGTTTGCTGTTCCTCAGACCACGAGTAAGAATTACAAGCAAGAGGCTTAACCAGCAAAGGCCACAGCCACCAACCACTAGTGGGTCAGAACTCTCAATGGCACTCCCCTATGTGGACATTCTTATCCACACCACTCCCAGGAACCACCACCATCATAGTGAACATCCTCCAAAGCAAGCATTTACACTCACGTGCATGTGGTGTTTTGTATGGAGCTGTACAAAGTGCTCATTAGTGAGCAATAACCTCTGTATTCAAGCAGTTACAAAGGCGGACACATATAGAACCACAGCAACAAATGGACTTTTCCAGGGAAGACTAGAATTGATGCTTCCTGGTTATATCTGAAGTCCTCCTTAAAAGGGGTAATCCAGTGATTTATCTGAGCACATGTGTGTGCATATGTATGTGCACATTACATGGTGAGGACAGATGGTTTCAGGGTTGTGCACTTGTGGGCATAATATAGAATAAGGATGACTATAAAGGGTATGTGTGCACATATGTGAGGTAGTGTGATTTTTTATTGCACTTAAGTAAGACAAAATCTGCCAGCCATACCTGGGCAGCATCTGGCTCAAATCCCATCCCCCCACAAAAAATATTATTTTAAAACCCTTAATATAACACAAAGAGTTCAATGTTTGCTGATGTTCTTTCTTCATTTATTAGTACAATGAGATTCCAGTACATATGAAGAACTCCATGAGTATGCTAAAATATAATTTGATCTTTATATGTTATACATATTATTTTAGCTAAATGAAAAATGTGATGGACATATATTTTCTCCTTTACTTATTAAATGCTGTTGTTGTTAAGTGCCATCGAGTCGGTATCCGACTCATAGCGACCCTCATAGGGTTTTCAATGGCTGGCTATTTCGGGATTGCCTTGGGAGTGGATTGCCAGGCCCTTCTCCCATGTTTGCGGTGCTGGGAATTGAACTCGGGACCTCAGAGACTGCAGCACAGAGCTCTACCAACTGAACTAAATCCCAGCCCTTACTTATTAAATACATAGTCAAAAACAGGCAAAGCAAAACTTTAGGCTCATGATATCTATGATCGATGGGTTACAATGTTAATAACTGCACTGTTCAGATAGCACTCATTTGGAGATGATAATTATTTGTCCCATCAAAGATATCTGAGTGTCTCTCTTCTTATAATTCCTGTAGTTTCATATCCTTTGCTTCTACAGAGTGTGGTATTGTTGTGAAGGTCATCTGACTCATAGGCAACAAAGCTGGAACTAGAACACAAAGTTGAACCCCTCATCTACTTCCTTCTCACTTTACCACTGCTTTTGGCAGAAGATGCCCTGGGAAAGGCATTAAGTAAATGAGCCAGTCAATAATCAGTCTTTATCTGAAAGTCACTTAAGTTTCTAGAGTCTGCACATCTCTGAGGGCTAGTAGACATCCAAGACTAGGGACAGAGTGAGGGTAAGCAGTAGGGACACCTGTCTTCAGGCACCAGCATAGGGGGCCCCAAGAAAATGCAAGTTTTCATAAATTTCAGTGCCCAAACTGTGGTCTGTAGCAAAAGAAAGGGTGCCAGTGTTCCTGGTGCAGCATTGTCCCTCACTGGCTAAAACCTAATATACCTACCTCCCAAGCTTAGTGCCACCTCAGAGCCATCCTGGCACTTAAACTCCAGTCCAGGCTCAGGAAGCTAACTAGTACAGCAGGTGTGTTTCTGGCCTTGAGAGTAGCCTGTGGTTTTAAGTGATGGCAAGTACAGGGCCCCTCAGGACTTGGGTCGCATGCAGAGAGCCAGAGACCAGAGATTTTCCTGTGTTATCAGGCCTCCTGTCTTGCAATACTGTTGTTGTTGTTGTTGTTAGGTGCCGTCGAGTCGGTATCCGACTCATAGCGACCCTCATAGGGTTTTCAATGGCTGACCATTTCGGGATTGCCTTGGGAGTGGATTGCCAGGCCCTTCTCCCATTTTTTGCAGTGCTGGGAATTGAACTTGGGACCTCAGAGACTGCAGCACAGCGCTCTACCAACGGAGCTAAATCCCAGCCCACTGCAATACTGTAGGGTCCATTAACACTGACTGCTTAGAGCCATACAAACAGGCCACATTTTGTGAACTCCCTCCTCTTCCATGGCCTTTGGGGTTCTGTACAAGGACATACCATTCTGAGGAATTCCTCTTGCTCAGCCATGTCGGGACTTCAGTTTCATTCTCACTTGGGAACGAGTATCTTCTCTTTGATACGGCACAGCTCCCTCAAGTCAGACATGTCAATTTGCCTGGTCTTTGACGTTTTCCCAGCATGAGGCCCTGGGCTTGCTTCAGTCCTGACAGTTTGGCAGAATGTACAGATTTCTCTTTGAGGACATTGACCTAGACAATTTGGCCTCGCTCAGGGGAGCCAGCCCTTAGGGAAGATGCTCTTTTTAAAACAGGACGTCCCTTTATAAATCTTCCTAGGCTTTAAAATACTAACTTAAAAACAGAGCAACACTTTATCATGGCCACTACCAAGAACTCACAGGGTTTCATAATTTCAGTTCCAACTTCTGCTGCCCAAACAATCTTTTTTGCCATCTGTGTCAGGTTAGTTACAAAGCACTGTTATTCTGAGCTACACAATGTTGGCCTGACCTACCCGAACACAAAAAATTCTGCTGATTGATTTAGTTATTCTGTTCGTATAAATGGCTCCAGTTGTACAGCTGTTTCTGATTAGCCAATGTACTGCTGGAGTTAAATACAAATAATTTTATAATGAACTCAGCAACTGCAAGGATAGGAGAAGTGGAATCTAGTCTTACCTCCCAGAAAAATAAGCAAGAGCAACATGGCAGGGGCTTTCAACTGCAGTCCAGGTTTAAATTCCTATCTGCTATGATTCACTTTTTCCTCTTTATGTAATTCAGTAGCTCTTATAACTAATGCTTTCAAAGAACCTTTGTCTTCGGACTTTTGGATTCAAGAAGGAAACCCAATTAGCTCTTCAGGCTTAAAAACTCCTTTAAAATTCTCACCTTTGTATTTTGTAAGTTTCTGGGTTTTCCATCAAAATGTTTACATTTCCTGAGACAAAGTCTTAAATAATATACTTTTAGGAGGGGAAAATTAGAACTGAAAGGTCTATATTTATTTTATTATAAATAAAAATCAGGTGTTTTGTTTCATTTCAGCACAGAACAATTCAGCTCTGTGAACTTAGGCACAAGCTTTTCTTTTCTAGTTCTAGAAAACAAATCATATGCACATTTGAGAAATTAAAGACAGAGCATGAATAATTCAAATGAGTGAATATATTTTTAAAAAGGTAGGGATAGTGATAAGTGCTCCCTAAAGAAATCATTTGAAACAAAACAGGAAATGGAGATTAGAAAGTTTATACTTCTAAAATGAACTATACTGGCAAAGATATGGAGAAACATATTTTCAAATAGTGTTAATGAAACTGTGAAATACTACAACTTTTGTAAAGTAATAACCACTTTGAGGACTCTGACAAACAGAAATAAAAGCTTCTGTATGTAAACATGTTCAAACACACACACACATACACACACACACAATTTCTGGGAAGAATTACTGTAGTAGGAGAAAATGTAAAATAAAATAAATGGCTAAATAAATTATAGAATAGTAAGCATCTATGACATAAATGGGGGTGGAGTTTAGCTGAGTTGGTAGAGTGCTGCTCTGTACTCTTTGAGCAATTAGGCTTGATCCCCGGCACCTCAAAAAACAGAAGGAGATGGCAATCCATTCACAAAGCAATGTGGAAGCAATCAGCCATTGAAAACTCTTGTAAGGATCACTATCAGTGGGACCTGACTCTGTGACACCTAACAACAAAAACAACAACATGACATAAATGAGTTTTTTAATCTGGAGAGAATGCCTACAATGCTTTATTATGGTAACAGAAAATCAGAGCCTGAGGCTAGGGATGTAACTCAGTGGTGGAGCATTTGCCTAGTAACAGGAGGCTGTAGGTTGGATGCCCAGCACTGCAAAAGAAAAAAAAAAAATAGACTAGTGTGTATGATTCTATTTTTAATATTAAAAGCTGTATGTACAAGTATATATTTACAAATAGTAACAGAAGCAAAGAGAAAGTTCCAGAGCTAATAATAATGATAACTTGAGGGATTGAAATTTGAGAGAGATAAGAGAAAAATTAACTTTTTCTTTATGTATTTCTTTTTGTCTTATTTATAGCAAGCACATAATACTTTTTGCAATCTGAGAAAATTAAAAGTTACAAAACAAGTCTTCAGAAATGATAGAGTCACAATTTAAGCAAAGACTATGAATTGTAAATACTGAGTACCTGGCCTGGTGGTTAGCAAAAATCTCTTCCAAGCTCTAAGAGACAACATGTTGTTTTATCACTGTAAACTGGAGAGGATGTATAAGAGAATTCTGTATAGAGAGGAATTTTATGGTTTAAATAAAGACCACAATACTGTCCTTACAGTTCTTTATCCAAACTGAGACGTTTTTATTCTAATTCCTCTTCAAAAAGAGAAGATTAGGGGGAAGGGGATTGTTATGTCTAAATAATGAAATTCTAGCTTTGAGATCTTTTTTTTTTTGGTACTGGGGGGTTGAACCCAGGGCCTAGTGCTTGCATGCTTTGCAAGTGCTAGACCACTGAGCTGCACCCCCAGCCCATTTGTTTTTTACTTTTTAATGAGACAGGGTCTCGCTAAATTACGCAGACTGCCTCTGGCCTCGAACTTGCTATCCTCCTGCCTCCGCCTCCTGAGCCACTGGGATTACAGGCATGCACCACCAGGCCTGGCCTAGCTTTGAAGTCTTATAAACTATCACTCAAAGAAAGCTTCAATCTTAACAATTTAAATTTTGGATTTGTCTCAAACTGAGTCTTTAAAAACAAACAGAGCTGGGCATGGTAGAACATGCCTATAATCCCAGTGACTTGGAAGGCAGAGGGCAGGAGGATTGCAAGTTTGAGGCCAGAGGCAGACTATGAAATTTGGTGAGACCCTGACTCAAAGTAAAAAATAAAAAAGTGGCTAGGGTGCAGCTCAGTGGTAGAGCACTTGCAAAAGTATATGTAAGGCCCTGGATTCAACCCCCTAGTACCAAAAAATAAAAATAAAAAATAAAGAAACAAAAACAAACAGTGGTAAAACTAGGGAAAAGAACAGCAGAAAATTTTATTTCTAAAAACACAGTATTAGCCAGGTGTGGTGGCACACATCTGTAATCCCAACACTCAAGAGGCTGAGGAGGGAAGACTGAATCAAGTTCCAGGCCAGCCTAGGATATAATGGCAAGTTCCAGGCCAGCCTATGCTACACACACAGTGAGACCTTGTCTCAAAAAAACTAAATAATCAGGCATGGTGGCACACACCTGTAATCCCAGTGGCTTGGGAGGCAGGAGGATCGCAAATTAGAGACCAGAGGCAGTCTGCGTAACTTAGTGAGACCTTGTCTCAAAAAGTAAAAAAAATTTAAAAAATTGAAAAAAAAATGGGCTGGGGGCGCAGCTCAGTGGTCCAGCACTTGCAAAGCATGTAGGCGCAAGGCCCTGGATTCAACCCCCAGAACAGGAAAAAAAAAAAAAAAAAAAAAAAGTCGTTGTTGTTGTTAGGTGACCTTGAGTTGAGTCTGATTCATATTGACCCCATATAAACAGATGAAACACTCCCTGACACTGTGCTATGCCTGACACTATACCAGTGCTTCTCTGCTATTCATAGGGTTTTCAATGGCTGATTCTTTTTGGGGGGAAGTGGGCCGCCAAGTCCTCTTCCCAAGCCTACAGCACCCCGTGTTCACAGGCGGTCTCCCATCCAAGTACTAACCAGGTCAGACTCTGCTTATTTTCTGAGACCTGACAGGATCAGATGCCAAGGTGATATAGCTGTAGGTAAATAATAAGTAAATAAATAAATAAAATAAAAACACAAGATTATTTAAACTGACAGTCAGGGTTTTTTCTTAAGCAATGTATAGCAATCACATTCTAACTCTAATGGACAAGCATTTTGTTGTTAGGTGCCATTGAGTCGGTATCCAACTCATAGCGACCCTCACAGGGTTTCAGTGGCTGACTGTTTTGGGATTGCCTTGGGAGTGGATTGCCAGGCCCTTCTCCCATTTTTGCAGTGCTGGGAATTGAACTCCAGACCTCAGAGACTGCAGTGCAGCGCTCTACCAACTGAGCTAAATCCCAGCCCAATGGACAAGCACAGGCCTTGCTTAAGGTCTGCTTTGCTGCTTTGTTTTAGTTTTAAAAGGCCTTTATTTTGCCTTTTTCTGTGCCCTCAAAAAATCTAATTAGGAATTTTAGCACCACGTGAAAACATATTCTAGTGTCCTTCAGCCTGTCTTCTGAGACTTGGGAAAGAAAACTGGCTTAATTCCCTCCTCTCCACTTCTCCCTTCTTGCTCAGTCCATCACCACCAACCTTTCTGGAAGTCCCACCATAAGCATGCCTAACGGTGCACACATATACAGCATGCTAATGGGATGTGGACCTGTTGAAGAGCAGTCTAGTTCTATTCTCTTATATCTCAGGGCCCGTCTGATTATCTCTATTATTTAACTACCCATCCCAGTAACACAAGACTATTGTGGTCAAGACACTGAGCTCACTATTTACATTCTCAGAAAGTAAATAGTAGGGTACGTTTTCTCAAGATCGTCAAGGTGGGAAAGCTCTCTGCTTTCAAAATCTATTCTGCTGGAGGAGGCAGATTGCATCACTCTAAGATACACTCAGAATTTTTTCTTGGGCCCTCCCAGGCCTAACTTCTCCATTCAGTATGAAATCTTTTGCATACATCAATAGAAAAATGCTTGAGAAATTTCAGAAATGGGCTGGGGCAATGAAACACAAATGCCTGAAAAGCAAGAAATTAAATCAACTGCCCATTTGGTCTATATAGCATCAACTAATAAATGACATCTATTCTGTAACTGGATAAATATCTAGTTGTCTGGGCATCATTAGCAAGAGCTAACAGGTGAGCTGATGGTCACTGAACTAGCAGTGTACAATCTAATGACTGACAGTGGCCAACCAATAGTGGACTATTATTAAATATATCCCAACAACAGAATGAAGTTGTTAAAAGTGAAGTTGTTAAAAATAATATGGTAGAAGGGCTGTGGGTGTAGCTCAGTGGTACAGAGTGTGTTCAGCATGCGTTAGGTCCTGAGTTCAATCCTAATAATAATGGTAGTAAAAATAATAATAATAAGCAGTATGTCCAAGAAATACTAAAAAGTAAAGCAAGCAAAATACAAACATCATCTGTACAACACTATCTCAAATATATGACAACAGGGGATAGGATAGAGGAGATAGAAAAGGAGGAATGTAACCAGACTGTGCTTAACTATTATAAAGAAAATAAGATGTATATGTTATACATATTTCAAGTGATCAATTTTTGCCTATGAGAAATATATATATAAGTAAGTTTAACATATATAGATGAATGTTTTCAAGGACCATGAACTATGTCAGAAAAAAATTTAAATATCTAAATAAACTTTTACTAAAAGTTATAATTGTTTCTACTAGCCCACAAAACGGTTAGGCTCTGAATTCTACATTTTATTTGTCATTTCCTTCCTGCTATAGATACCACTTCCTTGACAGAACTTGTTATCCCCCAAGTACAAAGGAGTCTGTGGCAGGAGAGGAGGCTAATGTCCTTCAACTCTGCTAAAACTTCTTTCTCACCTTTGCTTACACCTCTTCTCAGCCAAATCAAAGGGTGCGAAAGCCATGGGCAGAAGAGTCTCAATCCTCATTCATGTGGAAATGAACCAGGTATCGGTATTAGATCAGAAAACATCACTTCTTAGGTTCTACAATAATTAATTACTTTCACCTTCCCTACAAGAATACAGTGCCTGCAGCGGTAGCCCTGTGGCATCCGATCCCGTCAGATCTCGGAAGCTAAGCAGGGTCAGGCCTGGTTAGTACCTGGATGGGAGACTGCCTGGGAACACCAGAAGCTGTAGGCTTGGGAGAAGGACCTGGCAACCCCTTCCCAAAAATCAATCTGCCATTGAAAACTCTATGAACAGCAGAGAAGCACTGACAATAGTGTTTCCCCTGTTGTACAGAGGGTCGTTATGAGTCGGATACCAACTCAACAGCACCTAACAACAACAACAACAACAACAATACAGTATCCTATTCTTTTATTAGTAGTATCATTATTTTTCAATTTTGGAAGTAAACAACAAGTAAACAAAAGATAAACAACACTTAAGGCTAATTATGTAGATAAATTAGAACATCATATCACACCTATCAACCATAGTGAGGGACCAGTCTTAGGAAGAAACTAATTTCTTAGCATCCTCAGAAACCAGATAGTCTCCTGCAAAACAAAGATTACTTTGACTTCATGAAAAAGTCACTCTCTTCATCCCTTACAGAGTGGTAGAAATAAACCACCATACAACCACCATTCATTTATAACCTACTATTTCAAAGGAGTATAAAAACGAATTTTTTTGAAGAAGTGATTGCCTGAAAGAGCCTACAACCTAATGAGGGACAAGAGATACAAATGATTGCAATGTAGGACATACTGGGTTTCAAGTCACAGATGAGGCCCAAAGCAACAGTGATGGAAATTAACTGGAAGAAGAATCAGTGAATGGAGAAGAGAATGTTTTGACTCTTCTTAAGGAACATGTTCTTACGATGTGAACTTTGTGTATCAAAATTGCTAAACTAATGAGATTTGTAGGTATTTAGCTATGTTTTTCATTTATTATTAGCAAAGTGTATTATTTTGGGCTTCTCAACAAGTATTTGTGACCAATCTGAAGATTCTATAGGATTCAACAATGTTGTTGTTGTTGTTGTTGTTAGGTGCCATCAAGTCGGTATCCGACTCATAGCGACCCTCATAGGGTTTTCAATGGCTGACTGTTTCTCGGGATTGCCTTGGGAGTGGATTGCCAGGTCCTTCTCCCATTTTTGTGGTGCTGGGAATCAAACTTGGGACCTCAGAGACTGCAGTGCAGCACTCTACCAACTGAGCTAAATCCCAGCAGGATTCAACATATACATGAAGAAAAAGGGGCAGTGTGAAGGGAAAGAATGGAATAGTTTAGCTGGAGCCCAGAATATGAAAAGTTCTGTACAGTAAGGCTGGTGATGAAATTAACAGTTAAAAGTGCAGGATTTGGAATCAGACTCCCTCAGGTCTATATACTAGCTGTTACTAGCTTTGTAACCTTGGGCCAGTTACCTAGCATATCTCACTCTTAGGTTCCACATGAACAGAAATCTTACAGGGTTGTGTGAACATTAAATGACATAGTAAGTAGTATTGTTCAGGAACAAAAGAAAGAAGGGAGAGAGGCAGGAAGAAAAGAAAAAGAAAAAAAGGAAAGAAGGAAAAAAAAGAAGGAAAGAATAGATAGATTGATTTTTCAGAGCTTGGGCCAAATCACAGAAAGCTTAGAAGAACTTCTCTCACTTAATATAATTGGGCTGGGATGTCCGTAGTAAAGTATATGCCTAGCATGTGTGAAGTCCTGGGTTCAATCCCCAGCACTGCATAAAGAAAAAAATTGAATTAATACAATTGAGAGATAAAAGAATATTAAAAGAATTTTGAAACTGCATTATATGCCAGGTGAGGTGGTGCACACCTGTAATCCCAGGGACTTGGGAGGTGGAGGCAGGAGGATAGCAAGGTCAAGACCAGAGGCAGTCTGTGTAATTTAGCAAGACTCTGCCTCAAAAAGTTAAAAAATGGGCTGGGCGTGCAGCGCAGTGGTCCAGCACTTGGAAAGCATGCAAGCATAAGGCTCTGGGTTCTGAAAAAAAAAAATTAATTAATTGCATTATACTAGAAAGACAGCTTATTAGAAGAGGAAAACATAGGCTGGGCATGGTGGATCAGAGGTGGAGGCCGGAGGACCCCAGGTTTGGGATCAGGCAGCCTGTGTAACTTAGTGAGACTGGTCGCAAGATAAAAAGTTATGAAAATGGGCTGGGGGTGCAGCTCAGTGGTACAGCACTTGGAAAGCATGCAAGTGCAAGGCCCTTGGTTCAACCCCCTAGTAGGGGGAAAAAAAAAAAAGAAAAGAAAAGAGAGGAAAAACTATATTGGTAGTAATTAATAACTAAAATGTTACATACTGACTGACACGTTCTTACAGTGTGAATCATATCAATCAAAGCTATTAAACCAACAGAAAATTTAGATAATTATATCTCCTATTTATTTTACCTATGTTCTTCTCTCGATGAATTTTAACAAATTTTCAAAAATTTATTTTTGACTTCTCAACAAATATTTGACCAACTGGCAGGCTCTACAATGCAGAGCATGCATCCCTGGATTCCAAGTTTCCTAATGACTAGCCACAAGAAACAGTGGTCTGACAGGCTGATGGGCTTCGATGCTTGGCCTGTTGTTAGGTGCTGTCAACTCAGGTCCCACTCATAGAGTGACCCAGTGTACAACATACAAAATGAAACACTCCCTGAAACTGTGCCATGACCGGCATTATGTCTGTGCTTCTCTGCTATTCATAGTTTTCAAGGGTGGATTGTTTCAGGAGTGGGTTGCCAGGTCCTTCTCCCATTTTTGTGGTGCTGGGGTTGGAACCCAGGGCCTCAGATAGTACAGAGCGGCACTCTACCAAATGAGTTAAACCCCAGCCCCAAAAAGCAGCTCAGCCTAGAGCAATCTCATTTACTGGTTAGCACCTCACATTCCCGTGGATGATGGCCACAACATGTTAACCTGGTATTTCCTCGTGTCAAAGGGACAGGAAGATGATACGTTGCATCTTTGCTTCCCTGTCCTTAACTGTCCTGATAACCTCAGCAGAGCAGACTCTGCTGGGTAAGCAGATATTTAAGGCTCACAGCCCTCACTACTAAGATTCTTCTCGCTGAAATTTCTCCTTCTCAGGGCTCCATGAGTTGACCAATGTGAAACGTGATAAACTGCAGGCAGCTAAGGGATTGTTATTATATGTTAATTTATATAAAAAGCAGTTCCTATGTTTAGGATCTTTTTACCAACCATGTTTTATACATACTAATACTGGTAATAATAATAATCGCCCACAAATACTGAGCAGCAGCACTGTTCCAAGCAATCTGCTAAGTGACCCACATACATAACCACACCTGACCCTTATAAAAAATCTTTTGAGGTTGAGGTTGTTACTCTTACCTTAAAGGTAAAGAAACAAAGATGTTGTTAGGGATCATAGTGGGCCTGGAAGCAAGATTGGACTTTGTGGCCCATGCTGCCACTATTAGGAACCTACTCAGCAGCACATTGGCAATACCTGGGCGCTCTCAAAAAACAGATTTCTGGGCCTCACCCCACACTTACAGAATCAAGTCTTTTTTTTTTTTATTGGAAATTTTTAATGTACACCTTAATGTGATTCATTCTGACATGCTTTTCATTGTGACATTTCCATATATGCATCTTGATGTACATTATTCATATAGGTTCCCCCTTACCCTCCCATATGCTTCCCCCCCAACCCTCCCCATCTAAATCTTCTCTATCTTTTACTTGGTAATACTTTTCTATATGTCCTTGGGTTCCAGTTCTGTTTAAGATAGAAACTTTTCCTGTCATGATCTTTGTTTTTATCTTGTTAGAACAATTGCTTGCATTTTATAGACCATTTATATTGACACCATTCTTATCAGAATCAAGTCTTTATAAGCTTCCAGTCACAACCATGGCTAAAGAAAGGCATACTTGAATACTACATAGCATAGCCATGGCTAAAGACCAGCATACCTCATACTGACTTGTGCTACCAGCTAGCATTACTTAAGTAATTAAAAGTATTCTAGGAGTTTTTATTATTCAAAAGTATACTAGAGGTGGAGTTGGTTATTTCAACCGACCATAATACCTTCAAGGCGAGGAACAATTATAACTGTTAGGGCTGGGCAATACAATAAAGCCAAGTATGAAAGTGTTCCTTTGTCCTAAGAAGTGAAACCTGAAGTGATCCTAAGTAGGAAGAGAGACTGTGGGACACAGTGTAAATGTGCCTAGTAATCTTTCCATGCCTGGCACATAGCAAACAATAAATATTTGTTAAATGAACAAACTAATGACAGACTGACTCCTTCCAGCTGGAAATAATTTTACTCTCCTTGAAATTTTCTGCATTTGTTCTGCACCTTTTTTCACCTCACCACATTCTGCCTTGCACTCCTGCAGTTTGAAATTCTCATCTTTCCTGAAGGTAAGCACTCAGGCACAAACTCCATCTCCTTCTGAGATGGCTCTCCCTTCTACCCTTAGCACAGAGCAAGGCCTCAGACTTTATCAGGGACTCTCAATGCTCAATGAGTACATGGCTTGATTCCAACTGCGACATGATTCACATCTCTGCGTCCCAACTAGTCATAAGTCATAAATGAGTCTACCAAACCTTCAAGAATCATGCCATGACTGTGGATTGCTGGGCAACAACAGCATAGGGACCTCTGTGTGGAAATCATTAGGAATTTGACAGACCACGTCGAAGGACAGGCCTCAGGAAGACTCCAACACTGGAAGGTAGAGAATCAGATGCTGAGAAATCAAAGGATTATAGCAACAAAAAATTCTTTTGTTTAGCTTTACTCTCTTGACTCCACTGTGGAAACCACATGTCTCAAGGCTAGGAACACCAAAGTATTAGGAACACCTTGAAATATCAAAGACTGTGATACAGAACCAGTCTTTGATAAATGCCACGCACAAAAGGAGATTCATGGCTGGCCAGAGCACTTGACATAGTAAATTTAAAAGTTGCTGGCATACCACCTTGTCTTCATCACCAGCCCCCTCACAGCTCATTATTATTCTCGTGTCTTAGTGCTACACACTGCATAGTATCTGGGTGGCCCTTGTGTCAGGCTGCTTTTCACTGTTTCACACCCTGTTATCCCATTTGATCCTCACACCCTGGGATGGAGAAAGTGCAAAGGTTATCAACCTCAGTTTTAAATAAGCAAGGATCAAGTTGCATGACCTGTCTAAGGGTACCAGAAAGTGGCTAAATATATTTGTGAAATAAACAAACAAGTAGAAAAAGGTATGAATCCCTCCAGCTGGCAGTTAGCTCATTCTCTCTAAAAGTTCCAGAATTTGATCTTACCTTGCTTTCAAGTCTCTTTGCTCTACATCACACAACCTAAAAGAAGTCATGTGATTCTCAAGGAGAAAAGTTAGAGCAAGGGTTGGGTAGGTCCCAGGGAGGAAGATGTACCAAGCCATTGTAAGAACATCTGCGAAGCCCAGTCTGCACATTTCTATTCCGCAGTAATGGGCACTCACAGATGTTTGGGGGTCTGTGGAATGTAACTCCTCCAGGTCCCTGAGAAACTCAACCTGTGGAGATGACTGAGACATAAATACCCAAAGCAAGAACACACATAGTAGAGGATAATGTTGTGAGCACTGTAGATATAGAGTGGTGATAGTCTATGCAAGATTTTCTCACTCCAAGAAGTCAAAAGGTGATTTACAAAATGAAATAGAAAATTTCTTAGAGTTATTTTATCTGTTACAGACCCAGACTTTTTTTCTTTTTCGGTACTGAAGGATTGAACTCAGGGTCTCGCACATGGTAGGCAAAAACTATCACTGAGCTGCACTCTCAGCCCCCATTTTATTTTTTATTTTGAGACGGCCTCACTAAATTGCATTGGCTGCCTCTGGCCTCGAATTTGCAATCCTCCTACCTTAGCCTCTGGAGTAGCTGGGATTACAGGTGCCCAGCTGACATTTTCAAGGAGACAAAACATACCAATGTAGCTTCAAAAGAAGCTACAGTATTGTTTTAAAGTTCCTGTAGAACACTAGCAAAAGAAAATTCTCCCAGGGCGGAAAATCTGTCCTGCGGATGCCTGAGGCTACAGGAGGACAGGTATGGGGAAGGGGAAATGAAGAAGGGTAAAGCAAAGGTCTAGGGGGCAGAACTCACTAGCAATTTTCAGAAAAAGGGACCAAGTCCATTCACTGCTGGTAGCTTGAGAGGCTAGCCAGAGAATTTAGATAAAACCAAGAGCCCTTGGTTCAGGGGGTAATATTCCCTAGGGATTAAACTGGACCAGCAGACCTAGCCAGGCTAGGTTCCTCACACAGACACACCCTTTGTTAATCTCTGAGTTCAAAGTCTAGCTACAAGTTGAGGATCTGGGTCACCCCTACTGGGTCAGCTACTTTACCTTGCACTTGCAAGTTTAATAGTTTTGTTTTGTTTTGCTTTTTTCTAATTTAAAAAGGAAAGTACGTTGGAAAAAAAAAAAAAGCACGATGGAAAACGGCAGGGGGAAGCAAACTCCGGAGAATTAGAAAGAGGCCCCACTCGAGAAGCGCTAAGACTCGCCATGCCTCTTAAGGGCAACGCAGCCAACTAACGCGCGCGTCTACACGGACCAACGATCTGGCTGTCTGGGAGCACCCGGAGGGAAGCTCATTAGAAAACCCAAGTTGATGGAAGGCGAGGCGGTGCTGGAACATGATCTGGCCACCGGGATGTCCTAACTCCGCCCGAGCTAGGGGTGTAGATGCGGACCCGGGAGCACTGCTGCGAAGCGCCAGAGACTAGGTCCAAGGCGAGTCTTGAGTCCCACAGAGCGGCCCCGGGTCCGCGCAGCCCTGCGACGCGCCTACCCTGGCGGCGCCCGCGTCCGGAGCCCAGCCATTCGCCGCCCTTTCCTCCCTCGCCATCGGCCAGGCAGGCTGGACGCGCGGGCCACTGGGTCGGAGATCGCGCTCCTCCCGCGGCCGCGCCCTTGCGCGCCGCCCGCGAGGGACGGGGCCTCAACATCCTCTACCGCCTCGCCCGCCCGTGTCACCCGCGCAGAGCGCCGCTCCCGAGCCCCGCCGTCCAGCCCACCCTCCCCTCGTCCCCGCAAGCCCCGGACCCCGGGGCGCGCCCCGCGGCGGTGGCATCGTGTCCTTACCGTGCAGAGGCCCCGGGTGACTCCACGGCCCCGCCGCGCCCCTGGCATTTTTTCTGGGAAACTTCTCGCCGGGTCCAAAGGGCTGAGCCGGGAGGGCAGGAAAAGCGCTCAACGCCGGGAGGCTGCGACCATCCGGGAACTTCGCCGAGATGTAAACCCTCCCCCTCTGCTCCGCATCCCCCCACCCCCCCCGCGGCCAGCCACATGCGGACGCGCCGAGAGGCTGCCGCCTCGGCGCTGCGCCCTTCGCTCCGTGCGCCGCGCCCTCCTCGCCAGGCCTGACCTCTGCTTCCACAGCCTCCTTCCCTGCTGAGGAGCGTGGCGGGAATGGGGTGGTCGGAGCTGGCGTTCGAGTTCTCCTCCGCCCCTCTCGAGAGGACAAGGCCGTGGGGTCCAGGACAGGCGTTTGCAGATTGCAGAGAAGCAAGACCTGGAAGGGGTGTCTAACCAAGGGTCCCTCCCCGCGAAGCCTTCCCGCAGCTGCTGGAAGTTCTCTTCCCACTCGGTGGGAAAGCCTTTTCTTATCACCTCCACTCTCCAATAAGAAGGCCCTTCTTTGAGACACCTTTGGTTCAAATTCATTTTAAAGATGGATTTTAAAGTGGAGTGGAATCCTCAGAGGGCCACGGTCTTCTCTCATCTCATTCTCTGCCCACTGTGGGGGACAAATGTGCTGCTCTACCCATGAAAAGATGCCAGTTGTCCCTCAATCAGTCTGTTGAGATTCTTGGAGTAGTTTTGCTGCTAGCTAGTGGAGATGGATTTATCATCAGCCACTCACACTCTCAAATATGATAAGAACATCGGCAAACTGTTACATTAGCAGGCTCTCACCAGCTCTGAAAGCCACCACCTCCAAGCCTCAAAGGAAAGTTAACACTAGGACGACACATCTTAAAATGTGTACATTTGAAAGGACAACAAGTGATGGACAGTTTAATGACCATTGAGTCATACTGTTAAAATACCAAGGTTGTGTACCCCTTTTGATAAAAGCAGAGATGATGTAAATAGATGCACTTCACAATTTGGTGTCTTGGTGCCCTTGACTTCAGGCTTTCTCTGTTGCACCATTCCCATGTGCACACTTGTATCTTGCCATGCTTCTTAACAGATGTAATAACCCTTCTGGGAAAGACAGTAACGTGAGTCAGCTTGTCCCATTCCCAGTTCTTTCTTTGTCCCTACATGTATCCATGTTGTTGTTGTTGTTAGGTGCTGTTGAGTCATGTCCGACTCATAGCGACCCTCATAGGGTTTTCAATGCAGATTGTTTCAGTATTGCCTTGGGATTACCATGTCCTCCCATTTTTGCGGTGCTGGGAATTGAACTCGGGACCTCAGAGACTGCAGAGCGGCACTCTACCAACTGAACTAAATCTCAGCCCCACATGTATCTGTGTGTGTGTGCGCGCGCGCGTGTGTGTACATATTTTTTTTTTTTTAAAGAAAGGATCTTGCTGTATAGCTCATGTCAGCCTGAACTGGAACTGCCAATCCTGCCTCACCCTTCAAGTGCTGGAATTATCCAGTGTGCCACCACACTTGGCTGTACTTGTCTGTTTAAAACAGCCAGGTGTGGTGACACACCCTGTAATTCCAGCACTCAGGAGGCTGAGGCAGGAGGATTGGCAGTTCCAGTACGGGCTGACCTGGGATACGTTAACTCAGTTGGTAGAATGCTGCTCTGTGCTCTCTGAGGCTCTAGATTCAATCCCCAGCACCACAAAAATGGGAGAAGGACATGGCAGCCCACTATCCAAACAATCCTGAAACAATCAGCTGTCAAAAACCCTATGAGGGCCACTATGAGTTGGATCTGACTCAACAGCTCCTAATAACAACATATTTCTTTTAAAATCATTTCTGTGGTAATATGCACATGTCTTGTTTTATAGAAAATGGAGGGTTCTGGTAGCTCAACTGGGCCACTGTGGTGCATGCCTGTAATCCTAGTGGATCTGGAGGCAGAAGCAGGGAACCACAAGTACAAGGTCTGAGGCAGCCTGCACAACTTAGCAACACCATATCTCAAAATAAAAAAAAATATAAAAGGGGCTGGCAGTGTGGCTCAATATTGAAGAGCTTGCCTACCATGCATGGTTCAACTCCCAGTACTGAAGTTAATTAACTAATATAAAAAATGAGGGAAAGTGATATCATTACTCCAGACTAAGTGATATCATTTGTTTTACTCCAGATTTGTGAACATATCAGGGGTACTTATAACAGTGTAGCATGAAGTTAAATCCCACAGCTACCTGCTTTCCTTACGAGCTCTCTAAGCCTGAATTGTTGCCTCAGTTAAATCCGGATATTTCCTACTTCCTAGGACTGTTGTGAGGATTAAGTGGGATGGTCTCTAAAGATGACCAGAGCAGTGACATAGTTGTACAGTAGGCATCTTTACTTATCTGTGATTCCCCAGTGTCCAGAAGAATTTCTAGCACCTTCTAAGGAACCACTTAAGTATTTGTTGGGATAAACACTCTCTTGGATCTATGTCTCTTGGAAATCTCTGGTAATTTTAGCATTAATCTACACAAAAGAAAATTAAGAAGGTGCTATGATTTAAATATACCCACTGAAATTCATGTTGAATTTTAATCTTCAATGTGAGATATAAGCAGCAGAACCAACTGGGACTTTTAAGAGGTACTTAGGTCGTGAGGGCTCTGCCTTCATGAATGGATTAATCTATTTGTGGATTAATAGGTTAATGGGCTATTGCTAGTGGAGCTGTTATATAAAAGCCAATTTGGCTGGATCTCTTAGATGTGCTCTGTCTTGGTATGTGATGTTCTCCACTGTGCTATGACCACCAGTAGGAAGGTCCACACCAGACAAAGCCACTAGATCTTGGGCCACCCAACCTCCAGGACCATAAGCTGATTAAACTCTTTTATTCTTTATAAATAACCCTGTCTCTAGTTTTAATTTATGGCAACAGAAAATGGACTAATATGGAAGTTAAAATATGTGTCCTACTTCATCATTGGAAGCCAAAAATAGTGTTCTGAATTGCCTGCTATTTTAAATCACTTGTCAGGCCAGTGATTAGTTGTCCAGAACCCCCTGGCTCTCTTCTTTCATACCCCAACACATCTCTCAATAAGACCAAAAGAGTATTTTATCAATGGTAATTTTCTGGCTTTAAAAAGTGGTTTATGGTTATGCAGGAGGTTAACCTTTGAGGAAACTGGATGAAGTGTATGTGGAAACATATTTACTGTTTTTTCAACTTAATTTACATTTTAAGTTATTTTAAACTGAAAAGTTAGAAAAGTTAAATAAAAATATCTGAGCCTAAAATTCTACAACAGATAACCTGGTGGTTATCAGATTCTTCAATACTACTTGAAAATAAAGCTAAACTGCAAGTGTTAGAGTGATTTTGATAGAAGAAAAAGGGAAGAAGATAGAAGGATATTGAGACAGGCAATACTAAGATCAATTTACTTTTGTTGTGGAGGGCACAATAATTATTAAATACAAATAGTCCCTGACTTGGTATAGTTCAACTTTCAATTTTTTTATTTTTTGCGGTACTGTGGGTTGAACCCACGGCCTCAAGCTTGCATGCTCTGCAAATGCTGGACAACTGAGCTGCACCCTCAGCCCATTTTTTAATTTTTTTTTTTTTTTGAGACAGGGTCTCACTCAATTACCCAGACTACCTCTGATCTCAAAATTGCTATCCCCCTGCCTCCACCTCCCAAATCGCTGGGATTACAGGTGTGCACCACCGCGACTGGCAACTTTCAGTTTTTTCTACTACAATGGTATGAAAAAGATATGCATTCAGTAGGAATCATACTTTGGATCCTTTTCTATTGTTGTTGGGTCTTTTGGTTTGGTTTTTTTTGTAGCCCAGGATGGCCTTGAACTCATGATCCTCCTGCCTTGGCCTTTTGAGTGCTGGTATTACCAGAGTGTGCCACCTCACCTGGCTTTGAATTCTGGATTTTGATCTTCACCTGGCCTAATAATACATGGTACAATACTCTCTCGTGATGCTTGGCAACAATGGGAATCAGGAGGGTAAACAATTAATACTTTGCAGTATGCTGTGTTGCTAAGCTATGAAGTTTGGTAAGGTTGGGTGTGTAAGATGCATTTTCAATTTAAGATGTTTTCAGTTTACAGTGGGTTTATCAAGATGTAACTTCATTGTAAATGGAGGAGCATTTGTACGTATATTTGCTTCCCATTTCATAACTACCTTTTGGGGACTCTAACCCCAAAACTAACTCAATGTTGCCTTAGAATGTCTCTTTATTATAATAACTTACTCATTGCAATTACTTGTTCCTCAGTAGATAGTAGCCTCAATTTTTGGGGAGACAGTGAGGGAAAGGGCCTGCTTACCTCCTCATTGAATTTTCACTATATTCTCATTGCAACCTTGTGAAATAGATATTTGTCACCTCTTTACACATAAGGAAACTGTGATGAAGAGAGCTTAGGTAACTTGCCCAAGATCACGCAGTTTGTGAACTTCTAATCCAGTTCATTGTGATGCTAGTGCTCTTGCTCTACCTACCATGTGATACTGTCTCTTGGCTTTACTTCCTGTGTTTGTTCTAGCTCTGAGCTTCTACTAGGATGAATGAACTGAATTAACTCAACACCCAGATTCCTTGACGCCAAATAGTAGCAGAAAAAGAATACACCTTTGTTTTTTCAGTACTGGGACGCCGAACCCAGGGCCTTGCTCATATTTTGCAAGCGCTCTAGCACTGAGCTGCATCCCCTACCCCTCTGTGCCTTTTTAAATTTTGAGTCAGTTTCTCTGACTCAAACTTGCGATCCTCCTGCCTCCACCTCTTGAGTTGCTGAGATTACATGTGTGTGCCACCTTGCTCAGCTCAAAAATACACCTTTGTAAAGAATTGTTGGACTTGAGGCATCTCTGGTTAAAGGCTTTATACTAGCATGGGTTCTTTCTGAGTTAACACAGCTGTGTGGAACATAAGCACCATGCTAGGCCAGGAGATGCTGCAGAGAATCGGGATATGTTGGGAAGGAAAATATCTGCAGGCTGCTTTGTACTCATGGGTGCTTAGCATGTATTTAATAGATATCCAGAACTGAAAGGACTAAGTTCCTGAGAGCTGAATGTTTTACTTATTTATACCAAATCTTAGTCCAAAAAAAGCCTTAAAGAGTAAGAGTAGAATATATAATTTAAACCTTATTCTGGGATTGCAAGTTCAGTAGTATTTTCACTTCTTATCATTTTCTTTCTTTTCTAAAATTGTGTTCTTATTCTACACAATTCAAATATTCCATAAGCATAAAATATAGAAAACACAAATCACCTGCAATCACACACTACAGAGAGAACTACTATTCATGGTAGGATATATATTCTTCCCTGTGCTTTTTCTATGAATTCTTATTTTTTTAAAAAATTAACAAATATTTGTTGAAAGCCAGGTGAATGGGTGATACTATACAGCTGTAATTTACCTTTCTTTTTCCATTAGTTTTCAGTTGCTGTGTAACAAATTACCAAAAACAACATCAACTTATTATTCAGGGCTTTGAAGAAGTCTGAACATGTATGGTTGGGTTCTCTGTTGAAGGTGTTATAGGCCAGGCTGAGTTCTTGACTAGAAGTGCTGGGGGAAAAATCCTCTTCCAAGCTCATTTAGGTCATTGGCAGAAATTTGATTGGGTTGATTTTTGTGCTATACTGACAACAGATGACTAATACAGCAGGGTTCGGGTGTTCACTGGCTATTGGCTGTAGATAGCAGGTCTTTGCTGTGATGATTAATCTTGATTGTCAATTCAAGTGGTTTGAGAAGTGCCTTGGAGATTAATAAAGCACACCTCTGGATATGTCTGTGAGGGAAGTTCCAAGGAGGATTAACTAAGGGAAGAAGACTTATCTTGAATGAGGGGCAGCATCATCCCGTACGCTGGGGGCCAGATGGGATAAAAGGGAGGAAAGGAGAAGCCAGCCAGTGCTTACACGCTCTCTTGCTCTTGCGAGCACACTTGCACACGCTTTCTCTCTCTCTCTCGCTCTCGCTCTTGCTCTCGCTCTCGCTCTCACTCTTCCCTCTCCCCCCCTTTCTCTGTCTCTCTGATTCTGGATCACCCATGTTGTGAGCTGCACTTTTCCACCACATTCTCCACTCTGTGATGGGCTGAACCCTCTGAAAATATTAGTCCAAATAAATTTTTCCTCCTTTTAATTTGTTCAGTCAGGCATTTTGAAAAAAACTGACAAACACAGAAAACTGGTGCCAAAGGAGTGGGATTATTGCTTTGACTAAATCTGACCATGTTATTTTAAGCCTTTGGAACTGGTTTGCAGGAAGAATTGAGAAAAATTTGAAGACGCAAGCTAGAGAAAGCCTAGAATGTCGTAAGTAGAGCTTAATCTGAAATTCTGAGGGGAGATCAGAAGACCAGAATTCTGACTGGAAGGTAAACAGAGAAGATTGTACTCATGAGATTTCAGATAAGAACAAGGACTCTATTGGGAATTGGCTAGAGGACATGCATGTTACATTCTGGCAAATAACTTATCTAAATTTTGTCCTCATCCTAAGACTTTGTTTAAGGCTGAATATAAGGGTGACAGACTAATTAAGTTGGGGGGAAAAGTTTCAAGGCAGTTCAGCATTCAGACTGTGGCATGGGTATATCTGGTGCTTTTAATCAAATTTATAGTGAGAATTGGGAGCAAAAAGCAGAGTAGGAAGATTGGAAAAGCTTCCAGTTTGCCCAGAAAAGGAGCATGTTTAAAGTTGTAGACAAAGAGGGCATGGTTGTTAAGAACCACTAAAAAGAAGCCATGTACTTTTTTTTTTTTTTTTTTTCCCAGTAGTGAGGGGTTGAAGTCAGGGCCTCGCACATGCTAGGTAAGCATTCTACCACTGAGCTGCAACTTCACCCCTTCCCCTTGTATTTTGAGACAGGATCTTGTTAAGTTGTGCAGGGTGCCTCTGGCCTCAAACTTGTTATCTTCTGCCTCTGTCTCCCAAATTGCTGGGATTGCAAGCATGTGCCGTGGTGCCCAGCCCAGAAAGCCATGTACTTTGCACCAGGACAATAGGAAAGATGCCTTGAAGACAATTCGTGAATTGATAAGATCCCATCCATCCTAGGTTTCAGGGTATGAAACAGTAAATTTGTTTGAAAGACCTTCCCTTGAGAAGAGAATGCTCTGGGGCACGCTGGTTGCAAAGGGCTGCCTAGGAAGTTGTTTCCCCAGGATTTGTTTCACTGTGCCACCTACACACTCAGAGGCTGCTTAAGCTATGGTCCAAGGGGACCTGGCTACCACTTGAGCTGACAACAGACATTGGCATTGTTCACGTGATGCTGATTTTGCAGCCATGCAGAATGCAAGAATTATGGGGTCATGGAGGTTTCCACCTAGGTTTTGAAGGAAATTCTGGGAGGCCGGGCAGTGTGTATCAGGGTCAGAATCCCTACAGGCAGCCCCTGAGAGGGCAGTGCGTAAAGGTATGAGGATGAAGCCAAAGACACAATGGAGACTCCGTGAAGTTAAAGATGCCAGGAATGTGGAACATCTGAGGAAAGCTATAGGCAATGAACAGAGCTAGGCCAAGAAAGAGGCCATGTAGGCTGCAAACAGCAAGGCCATAGAAACAGGGCTGCTAAAGCCCTTGGGAGCTCACATCACACCACTTCTTTCTCAGGATGCTGGAGATGGAGATACAGGATTCAATATTTGTGTTGTTGTTGTTAGGTATCTTTGAGTTAGGTATGACTCGTAGCAATCCTATGCACAACGTAATGAAACACTACCCAACACTGTGCCATGCCTGGCACTATGTCATGCTTCTCTGCTATTCACAGGGCTTTTCATGGCTGATTGTTTCAGGAGTGAGCTACCAGGTCCTTCTCCCATTTTTGCAGTGCTAGGGATTGAACTCAGGGCCTCAGAGTATGCAGAGCAAGCACTCAACCTACTAAGCTAAACCCTAGCCCTAATGTTTGCTTTATTGGGTATTAATTTTGCTTTGGCTCCATCTTTCCTTTCTATTCCCCAAATCTCCCTTTTGTAATGTGAATGTTTACTCTATACCATTGTATATTGGGAGTGTGTAATTTGTTTTTGATTTTTACAGATGCTCAAAGCTAAGGGTTTGCTTTGAGTCTCAAAGAAAACTTGAAGTTAAATTTTTGAATAATGTTGGAACTGTTAAGACTTTGAAGTCTTTTGGAAAGGGACTAAATACAGTTGGCATTATGAGGTGTACATGAGCCTTTGGAGGCTGGGATGGAATGTTATGGTTTGAATGTCAAATGTCCCCCACAGGTTCATGTATTGGGGGATTGTTTGTCAACTGATGTGCTTTGGAGAAGTGATTGGATCCTGAGGATCTGAGCTATCAATGGAGTAATCCCTTGATGGATTTATAATATGATGGCAATATTGGAAGCTGGTACAAAGTAGGAGGTGGGGCTTAGTTGGAGGAAACAGGTCATAGGAGATGTGTTTGTGAGGACTATATCTAGTCCTACACTATTCCCTTATCTACTTTCTCTGTTTCCTCTCCACCATGATATTCTGCCCAAGTACATGGGGCCAACCAAACATGAACTGAAAACTCTGAAACCATGAACCAAAATATACCTTTCCTCCTTTTAGTTGTTTATGTGAGGTATTTTGTCACAAGGACAAAAAGTCTGATTAACACACTGGTATGTGTGTTTCCATGGGGTAGCTTATAATATGGCAACTGTTTTCCCTCAGAGTGAGTGAGCAAGAGTGAGCACCCAAAATAAAAGCCACAATCTTTTTGTAACCTAATCTTGAAAGTGACATCCCATTACTCTGCCATATTCTACTTGCTGGAAAAAGTCACTATGCTAGGTATGGTGGCACATGTGTGTAATCCCAGCAATTTGGGAGGCTGAAGCAAGAGAATCATGAGTTCAAGCCCAGCCTGGGCAACACAGCACGTCCTCAATTCCACCCCCAAAAGAAGTTACTAAATCCATCCCACATATAGGGTGATGGTATTATACAGGGATATGAATACCAGGAGACATTGGTCATTGAGATCATCATACAGGCTGCTTACCATGCTCCTTATGAAGATGTTGTGGGGTTAAAGTGAGTTACAGCATGTAAAATAATGTGCATGGTGTCTTAACTTTAGTAAGCACTTAAGAAAAGTTTATTGTTATTGTTGCTATCACCATCATCATTACTATTATCCATTGTTGTTGTTGTTAGGTGCTGTTGAGCCATGTCCAACTCATAGCTGCCCTCATAGGGTTTTCAATGGCTGATTGTTGGGGATTGCTTTTGGAGTGGATTGCCACGTCCTTCTCCTGTTTTTGTGGTGCTAGGGATCTAACCTAGGTCCTCAGAGAGTGCAGAGCAGCAATCTACCAACTGAGCTAAACCTCAGCCCCACTATCCGTTAGTCACATCCATTTTCCTACTTGATTCAGTATCATGTTAAGAACCAAAGAATGGCATTTAAGCTACTCTTTGGATTGCATAGGAGGCAGTTTCTACTAGGAAACATAAACCTTCCTAAATGAAATAATATAGGAAAGCTAAAAGGAATTATTTACAAAGGTTGTTTAGGAAAGGAACCAAGGATGGTGCCATGCTCCAGAACCAAAATATCAAGAAGCCCTTACTACACTTATGCTTGAAGGGGAGGCAGTTAACCAGAACTGAGAGACGGTAGTTCTCAGAGGGGCTGCTAGTAGTTTTGACCTTCAGCAAAGATTGCTGCCAAGTATGGTGACCCAGCAGGGCAAGAGCTGGAGGAATAAATACCCTGGCTTATTCCATGCTGCCAGGGTCACCTATCATGTGTCCTAGTCAAAAACCAGAAGACAAGGAAGCCAGGATGCTGGCCATGCAGATCAGGAGTGCCGAATTGGATCAGAGAATGGTGACCATGGTGACCATGGACTTGATCAATGAATGGAAAATGTCTGGCAGGGGCAAGTGCACCTCTTCACTAACTGGATGTTTCCTGGGGATGTGATACCATTGCCTTTCATATGAAAGGAAACTGAAAGGCAGTCAATCCTGAGTTTCCAGGATAATGGTCAGAGAAGATTGGCACCAGGAGCTCAATTCCTGAGGATTCAATTATTGGTTTAGAGCACCCCGACAGGAGCTTACCTTTGGAGCATGGGGAAGGCCCAAGGATTTAAACTCAGAATGGGCTGAGACTGTCGCTCATTGGTAAAGCACTTGCCTAGCATGCATGAGGCCTTGGCTTTGCTCCCTAGCACCACAACAAACAAATAAACAAACAACAAAAACTCAGCTGGCAGACTAGTCCAAAAGAAGTGTCTCAGGGTACTCCTGTGGGTCATAGGTTTCATTTTAACTAGAGAAGGGACATAATGACATGAAAGCAGAGCTTCAAATCCATGAAAAATTGGGTTCAAATTTGGGTGTGGGTTCAGAATGTTAAAATTGAGACAATTCAGGTTTGGTTCAGATTCAGGTTTAAATCCTATATATAAACAGCAAGGCTTCAAACTGAACTTGAGTCCTGAATCTCTTCTGGTTCAAGTATTTTTAAACATTTTTCTGAACCCAAACCTGAACCTGAACCTGAACCTTAACCCAGTGAAAAATTGGTTTTGGGTTCAGCTTTTAACGTTTATTTTTGTTTGTTTATTTATTTGGGGGGTTGTTTTTGTTTGTTTCTGTTTTTTCTTCTGTACCATTAGCTATTTAAAAAACTGGAAAAAAGTTTTTAAAGTGTTTTTTTTCATCTATGTACCCATAGGATTAAAAGTTTAGACCCAAACTAAACCCAAACCCTCTAAATTTTAACATATTTAAACTGCACCTGAAACTGAACCCAATTTTTCATGGGTTTGAACCTCTGAGTGAAAAATATGCTCAAGTCTTTTGATTACACAATCTGATGACTCTGACTGATGGTGACGTGTGTTGACATCTTGACTCATTAGTTAGGAACCCACGCAAGTACCTGCCGAAGACCTCAGAGGCAGTTAGAGGTACAAGATTTTCCAAACATCATTCTCCATGCATAATGGGGATCCAAGAGCCTCGTTTGGTAAGAGAAGCCAGTGTAGCTGGAGGGCCCAGGGAGAAGTGGAAATTTAATACAGTGACCAAGAAAGTGGGCAGACCCCATGGACTCAGGGAGGGCCTTTCCCTTCCTGCCTTTATATTCACAGGGAGTCCCTATGGAAATCTCAGTAGTTTTGGATGGTTGTTTTCATGTTTTAAGACTGTGGAGGTGGAAGACACTGCAGAGGTCAGGGAAGGTTGGCTTTACTTAAATTATTTATTTATTATAACAATTGATATTTATTTTTAAAATGCTTTGTGAAGATGCTGATAAAATTTGAAGGATCTAGAGACAACTCTTTAAAAGGTGATGAGGGCACTTGCTAAAGTATCCTCAGAGAATTTGGAAGAGTGAAGGATTTTGGAAATTAGTGGGTGGGGAACGTCAGGATAAGACAGACTTTAAAGGAAGACCGTCATTTAACATTGAGATGAACTCATCCTCAGAAAGGTCTATGACATAAATATTTACCGACCCCTCACTGTAGACATTTAGAAGATAAAAAATTAAACTCCATAAGTAAGCCCCATAAGAAACACCAGATGAATGCCTTTCTTAAAGTTGCAGATTTCAATGTGAATGTGCATACGAGACTAACGCTCATTAGAAGCAAAGACATTGGTTTGGTTTTGTTGTACTTAACTCTCAACAGCCCAAAGACAGAATGCCCCTTGTCCTGTTTCTCCCATGCATTCATTTCCTTTTCCCAATTTCAAGGCTTGTTACCACATCCACCAGCTCAGGGAAAGCACAAGAAGGAGATTGTTCTGTGTTCTTTTATGATATGGTCAGTCACATATGGCCTGTGGAGACACAGGAGAGGTTCAGGAAAACAAAGTTTCTTACACTCAGTTTCTGGAGACAGGAGGGATCTGCCTGCCATGCAGAGACAGCTGGAAAAGCCTTCGTGTGGGTTAGGAGGCAGAAGGGGCAGCAGCAAGAGAAAAACCAAGGTCCTGAGACTTTATTGGAGTTTCTGTGGGGCAAGGTGAACAGTTTAGGATTGGTTAGTCTGAGTTATTTTGGAGGACTTCCAGCCATAAGGATGGTCCCTAGTAGCCTGGTAGCTGGTGGAGGAACACTGCTTCCTAGGGGTCTGCCAACTTGAGGAGATCTGGCTCTGGGGCAGTTAGTTTGTGCATCAAAGGCTGCTCCTGGCTGAGTGCTTGCTGTCTCTAGGAATTGGCTCACCCCAGCAGGGCAGGCTTTTGCTAGCCAAAAAGGCTTTAAAGATGCCAAAATATAACAAACAATTACACACACACACACACACACACACACACACACACACACACACACACTATGCAGAGATGGAAAGAAGTATGAACAGGAGCTTGTCCTTGGAAAGTATCTAAGAAGAAAGAAAGTACATGCTTGGGGATCAAAACAATAGGGTAGAAAAAATGTTTAGGTGCCATCTTCTTCACTCCTCTCACTTTCCAGATGAAGAAACAAAGGCTCAGTGGTGCTTGCCTGCTCTCCTAGCTACTTGGGAGACTGAAATAGGAAGATTGCTAGAGTCCAGGAGTTAGAAGGTAGCCTGGACAACACAGTGAAACCTTGTCTCAAACAAAACAAAACCAAAATCAAAACAAACAAACAAACAAAAATATAGTTTTTATTAACTATAAAAACTTTTATGTCTGTATGCTTTTGAAACTCAGAAGAACTTTGGACCTGTTTAAAAATCTTCCAAAGTACTTTAGAAGATGGGGTGGGGTGGGGACATGTCTGAACCCTTTGCTGAAAGGAAATGCCAGACAGCATGGCACATACCTGTAATCCAAGCTACTCAGGAGGCTGTGACAGGAGAATATTAAGTTCAAAGGCAGAGGCAGCCTGCACAACTTAGCAAGACCCTCTCTGAAAGTAAAAAATATAAAGGAGACTCAGCGGTGGCTCAGTGGTGGAACATGTTTCAATATAAAGTGGCTCAGTGGTGGGACATGTTTCAACAAATGGATGCAGCACTGGAGATGCTAACATGTTTATGCCAACAGATTTGGAAAACAGCTACCTGGCAAACTGACTGGAAGAGATCCATATTTGCACCTATTCCCAAAAAGGGAGATCCAACTGAATGTGGAAACTATTGGGCAATATCATTAATATCATACACAGGCAAAATTTTACTAAAGGTCATTCAAAACTGACTGCAGCAGTATATAGACAGGGAACTGCCAGAAAATCAAGCTGGATTCAGAAGAGGGCAGGGAACCAGGGACATCATTGCTGATGTCATGTGGACATTAGCTGAAAGCAGAGAATATCAGAAAGATGTCTACCTATGTTTTATTGACTATGCAAAGGCATTTGACTGTGTGGATCATAACAAATTATAGATAACACTTAGAAGAATGGGAATACCAGAGCACCTAATTATACTCATGAGGAATCTGTACATGAACCAGAAGGCAGTTATTTGAATAGAACAAGGGAACACTGCCTGGTTTAAAGTTGAGAAAGGTGTGCATCAGGGCCATGTACTTTCACCATATCTCTTCAATTTCTATGCTGAGTAAATCATCCCAGAAGCTGGACTTTGAGGAAGAATGTGGCATCAGGATTGGAGGAAGATTCATCAACAACCTGCCTTATGCAGATGACACAACTCTGTTTGCTGACAGTGAAGGGGATTTGAAACATTTACTGATGAAGATCAAAGAACATAGTCTTCAGTATGGGTTACGACTAAACATCAACAAAACAAAAATCCTTACAACTGGATCAGCATGCAACTTCACAACAAATGGAGAAAAAAATTGAGGTTGTGCATGATTTTGCTTTCCTTGGTTCTACAATCAACACCTGTGGAAGCAGCAGTCAGGAAATCAAAAGATGCATTGTAGTGGGAAAAATGGTGGCAAAAGGTCTCTTTAAAGTATTGAAAAGTAAAGATGTTACATTGAAGATGAAGGTGCGCCTGACTCGTGCCATGGTATTTTCATTCGCATCATATGGTTATGAAAGCTGGACATTGAACAAGGGAGACAGGAGAAGAATTGATGCTCTTGAATTATGGTGCTGGAGAAAATTATTGAATATACCATGGACTGCCAGAAGAACCAACAGATCTGTCCTAGAAGAAGTGCAAGCAGAGTACTTCCTGGAAACAAGGATGGCTAAACTGTGTCTTACGTGTTTTGAACATGTAGTCAGGAAGGACCAATCCCTGGAGAAGGACATGATGTTTGGGAGAGTGGCAGGTCAACAAAAAAAAGGGAAAATCTTCAACTAGATGGATTGACACAGTGTCTACAACAATGGGCTTAACCATAGATAAGATTGAGTGCCTGGCACAGAATTGGGAAGTGTTTCGATCTGCTGTACATAGGCTCGCTATATGAGTCAAACTTGGCACCAACAACGATAACAATGCACACGTTCAAAATGTGTGGTGTTCTGCAGAATAATGCTTTCCAGGTGAGAAAGAAGACTTCACACAGCTCCATGATTCTCTGTGTCAGTGGCAGTGATTCCCTCTTCAGGAGGTGTTTCTGAGATAGCATAGGGGGACCCACCTTTCTTTGGGACACTGGGCAGATGTTGAGCATTGTTAATGCACTATTAAACACTGTTAAAATCAACATTAATGTTAATAATAAGTTCTTACTGCAAGTACTACTTTGATGTTTATTTTCCTGTCAATAAGTAAAGATGTTGAGGAATGGTGTTGATTCCCTAACTGATAGCTGTTAGACCTCTCCCTGGTGCCTTGGCTGCTTTGAGCAAAGGACTGTGAGTCAAACAGCCAGACAGACTACCCTCATGCCAACACAGGTCATTTAGAACATTCCACAGATGCCTTGAATAAGGTACATTACAATTGCAGCTGTTTGCTTCTGAAGGTGTAGACTCAGCCATGACTATTTCAAAACTACTTGCACGGAAGTTCCTTGCAACCATTTCCACCCAGGCCAGAGGAGAAGCACTTCCCCTGGTGGCCTAGCAGAGGGACTCTTGTGACTGGTGCAAAAGGGACAATGCCATGATTTGTGTAAACAGAATCCTTCATTTGCATGAAGATCTGCTTTGATTCGGGACATCTTCCCAGTATCCCAAAAAGAGGTGGGTCCCCTATGCTATCTCAGAAACACCTCCTGAAGAGGGAATCACTGCCACTGACACAGAGAATCATGGAGCTGTGTGAAGTCTTCTTTCTCAGCTGGAAAGCATCAAAGTAGATCTTCATGCAAATGTGTGTGAACAGCCCTTTTCTGGCTATCAAAATAGGCTGTTTGACTCTCTTTGTGAGCTTGTTGGGAGACACTCTGTGTGGCCTCCTCTAGGATTACATTACACCTAATAAAAGGCTTCTCTTAGGTGGTGTTGTCTGCTTTTGATATCCATTATTAGTAGAGTGGGCTGATCTGGTAGTACAAGAAAGTGGAGGCAGCAGTGGGTGACAGTGGAACAGCTGGTGGGCCAAGCTGCAGAAGTGGCAAAGCTGGACAGGAGCCAGTGGCTCTGACAGCCATAGAGGCAGAGCTGTGGAAAACACTGTTGGCATTGACAGTGGCAGATGTGGAGCCATGAGAATGGCAGCAGAGCTGTGGCAGCAGAGAGGCAGTGACAGCAGTGGCAACAGGAGCCAGCAGCAGATCAGTACTAGAAACAGTGGCAGCAGGAGCTGCAATTTCAGCAACAACAGTGGCAGAATGACAGCTGTGGCAAAAGAAGCAGTGGTAGCTGCTGCACAGTCAATGGGCTGTGACAGCAGCCATCACAGGAAGCAGCTTAGCAGTGCAGGACAGAGACCAGGGCAGGAACAAGAGGAACAGCAGAAGTAAAGAGAAGGTGAGACAGGGTGGAGCGCTGAGGCTGAAGGATGACAGAAGACTGAAGAGCCAGAGAAGAGAAACTGCAGGGCCTGCTCACAGGAAGAGTTCCAGAGAGCTGGCAAGCCTTAAGGCCAAGGGGCTAGACATCTAAGAACTAGAAGCTGTAACACTAGCTGCTATCAAGGACTAAGAAATCCCTATTTTCTAGGCCTACATAAGAGCTGTGACACTTGTCACCATAGGGCTAAGGGTCCTGGTACCCAAGGCCTGTGTGAGAGCTCTAACACCTGCGGCTGCTCCTACTTTGCTCCTACTCCTACTTTGCTCCTACCAAGACGACCAACACAGGTGTTTGCCCCTGGAAGGCAAAAGCGCCTGAGGCTTTTCCTTTCTCCCGTCTGCGCCGGGGTCCTGAGGGCCGCAGGAGTCTGCACCCCTCACCTGAGGGTCCCGAGTGAATTGTGTTTAGTATCTGTGTGCGCAGCGGCACAGCCCATCCGAACCTCCAGGCCGGACCGGGAGGCGCGTGCCCCACATAGAGTTGGCACCCGAACGTGGGACCCAATATAGTTGGCGCCCGCACAGGGTCCTCACATAGAAGTGGGGGACCCACATGGAGTATGAATAAAGGCCCTCATCCCGAGAGGGGACCCGGGAAAAGGAGAAACCCCATCCCTACGGGGAATAGAAAGGAAAAGCAGAAAACCCTCTCCCGAGAAGAGTACTTGGAGGAGGAGTAAAAACGGCTGTGCTTCACAGAAAGCCGAACAGGAGCCGAGGCTGTGAGGACAGCGAGCAGGGACTATGATCAACGGACAGAAGGTCAACGGGTCCGTCCGCAGCAACAGAAGTAAGCACCATTTTGGGAGAGCACGTGGTCAAGCATAGGTGTATGCAGCCCTAGGCAGGGACCCTAAGTCTGGGGACCAATCTGCGCAGGCCCATAGGGGAGGCATACACTTAGGAAAGACCACCAGAGAGACATGGGAGAGCATAAAGAACGGAACCTCCTCCTGGCAACAGGAAGATATAGAAAAGTGAAAAGCAGCTTGGCCTATTTTCTAGGTCTACATAAGAGCTGTGACACTTGTCACCATAGGGCTAAGGTTCCTGGTACCCAAGGCCTGTGTGAGAGCTCTAACACGTGTGGCTGCTCCTACTTTGTTGCCATCACTCACTACTGTCAAACACAGAAGGATATAAAACCAGAGACCAGCTTTTTCCAAAGACTGGTAGAGCTTCTCCCCACCTACCCATGGCTTCTACTTAGGTTGAGCAAGAGGACCCCAGCCAGCTGATGAATAACAATTCTGGAAGATGGGTTGCAGGGGTTGTCTTCCTGGGGGCTGCAGCAGCACCAGCCAGGCGGCATCAAGTGGGAAGAATCCAGCAGAGCAGAAGTCACAGCTGGGCCCTGTGGGACTTGTTTCCTGTGGAAAGCATAACAAATGGGACATTTCAAGTGTGGGCAGGCCAGGGAAGCAGGTGTGGTGCACTGGACCACCAGATCCTCTTGCTGGAGGGGAAGAAGAGACTGACTTAAAACAAGCTATTGGTAAATGAGGTAAGGAATGGTAGGCTAATGGGGAAGCCAGCAAAGCTTTATAATGGGTAGATTTTGTCAGCCAAGGTCAATTCCAGCAGTGCAGTGGGCCCTGTCAAAACCTGCAGTCCCTTGCTTTGCATTAAGGATCGTAAGAGTGATAAGACCCTGAGAGCTGGGTTTGGGAGAATGGGTTGGGCCTGGTTGGTGAGGAAGGAAGCTGCTCCTGCTTTTTCCCTCATCGTGGAGTGGAGGTGGGAAATGAAATGGCCACGGCCTGGCCTGCGGAGAGAGCACTCTCCAAAGCACCCACCAGTGTCACAAAACCCCCAAGACAGCCTCTCCCAAGTCCCTGACATCGCAGGTTCCTCTGAGATGGTGTCCTGTCAGATATAGCAGTGCGTCCACATGTGTTTTGGCAATAGGAAACTCTTCCTTCATGCAGTCTCATGCAGAGCACCAACATATGTTCAGTAGACCGATGAAGGCTGAGCTGCCCTGAGAAAGGCGAGGAGAGCTGGAGGGCAGAGCTCCCATGTCCTCCAGCCGGGCCTTTCACAATGCAGCCTGGGACATGGTTTCTTTGGGGCCTTCCTTGACATCACTGCTCCTTCATATGGTTCCTTCATATGATCTTGTCCTTGGCCACCCCCTACTTTATGTTTTATGACCCAAATACAGAATGGCTTCTGCACACACAAAGCTGTCTCCCTGTTCTCTGTGCTCTGCTGGTGCCACCCCTTCCTTTGGGATGCCTTTCCCATGGGCTGCCACTGACCCATCTTCAGAGGTCACCTGTGACATCATCTCTTTAAGCCCTCTGGCTCTCCTAGAGCCTTTGATGTGCTACCTCTGAGAAGTACCTCTTTTTACTGAAATTCTAGATCTCTTACCCCTGCTAAGGCATAGGATCCCCAAGGGCAAGCATCTTTGTGCTCTCAGTACCTGGCCTCACCGATGCTATTGTTTAGGCATTGACAGTCATCTGTTTTATATAGAGAGATCCTTTCTTGAGAGAAAGTTTGAGAAATGGAGAGAAGAGTGTGCAAGCAATAAAGAAGGGAGGGACTGGGGGTGGTGGCTCACTCAGTCAGGAAGCAGCACAGGATGGTGAATTCAAGGCCAGCCTGGGCCACATAGCAAGACTCTGTCTAAAAAAAATAAAAAATAAGAGAGTCACAATACCTGATAGGATTTGGGGAAGAGTGGAGCTGAGAAATAAAGAGCCAGGGACAGGAAATCAACTGGCTTTGAAGATTTTGGCATAGAATCTCTTAGAGTTCAAGTCAGGTGGTGGAGTTGAACATGGCACTGCTGCCGCTGACACAGCAATGATTAGTGACTGGGGAACTGCAGGCTGGCTGCAGTAGTGGCACCTTCCAGGAGTGGTGCTGGGGGCCTCCTGGGTCCCAACAGCATAATGGACTCTGAAAAGGGAGCCAGCTGTGCTAAGAATGCAAGTGCTTGTGATGAAGATGGATTGGCTAAGAACTCTGTCAGGCCTGACAGAGACTTCCAGCTTGGGAAGCAATTGTTTGCCTGCCGTTAGGAGGGGGAGATGGAATAGGTTTTGTTTGATGGGAGCCAGATGCATCTATCTAGGTCTTGCTTTAGAATGTCAAACAATCTCTCCACCTACAAGATGAGCTAGCAATGCCCCACTTCCCCACTTCACAGGTGTGTGGCAAGAACAAATGGGACCAACTCTACCACTTGTTGGCTTGGTGACCTTGAGCAAATTCTTTAAAGTCTCAGAGCCTCAGTCTTCTCATGTGTAAAACGGGGACAATAATTGTATCCTACCTCATTTAATCAATAAGATCATCCATGGAAAGCTCTTAGCTCACGGCCCGATATATAATAAGGACTCAATAAAAATTAACTAAAAAAATTTTTTTTCTAACATTGAGGCATTTGGGAAAGCTTAATTAAGTCTAAAAAGGCAGTGGAGCTACCAAGAGGCAAGGCAGCATGGAGCCTGATCCATGACACGTGGCCTGGAGACCTGCAGTGTTGGCATCCTGTGGGAGCTTGTTAGACATGCAGAGTCTTAGGCCCTGCCCTGCACCCACTGAGCCTTAGCCTGCAGTTTAATAAGGTTCCCCATGTGATCATATGCTTGTTAAAGTTCAAGAAACACTGACACTACATCATGGTGACTATACTTAATGACAATATATTGTAGACAGTTCTTGAAAGTTGCTGATACAGTAGATTTTAAGTGTTCTCACCACATGCACAAAAGATAAGTACTTGAGGTAATGCATATGTTAAATAGCTTCCTTTAGCCATTCCACATCTGAATTCATATGTAAATACATATATCAAAACATTGTGTTGTACACCATGTATATACAATTTTTACTTGTCAATTAAAAATAAATTTTTAAGAAAGAAGTGCTGACAAAGAAGCACCGACGTGTCTTTCACTTACTAATCGTGTCATATTGGGCAAGTTTCTTACCACCTTGTGCTTATTTAGTCATCGATGAAACCTTACCTCAGAAGGTCGTGGGTGGCAGTGGTTGAATTACTTAATAATGCAAAGTGCCCTCAGGCCCTGGCTTAGCACCTTGGAGCAAGATGTGGCTGTGTAACCTACACAGTCTCCAAATTGTTCCAAGTCTCAGTTTCCCTCCTACTAAAATTGGAGCATTGGCTGTGCCCAGCTCTTGTGGATGCTGAAGTATTCAGGCAGGTAGGCAGCCAATGGCCAGGCCGAACCAGGAGCTCAAAGTGCATTTCAGTTTTATCAAGAGACATGCCTTGACTAGAGGCCCCACTGTGAGCTTGAGTCTATCTCTGTGCCTCAGGGACTGCACGCTTCCTGCTGCTTGACCAACAGATGCAGGAACTCCCTGGGGTAGAACTTGGATACCAGAGAGGACAGGGCTCAAACCCTTACAGGCAAAGAAGAAAACGGAGGCTGGGCCTGGGAGGCCACCCCTTTCCTAGTTAATTTACCTGGATTTGGCGCTAGACCTAGGCCCCATGAGGTGAGGCCTCTTTCTCTAGCTCACTTGTCAAGTTTGTATTGAGTGTAACATTTTGCTTGGCACATAATTAGTGCGTATTGTAGGTATACTGTGTGAGTGAATACAGAATAGAAGAAACTGTGGTTATAAATATGACTCTGAAAAGGGAAACCCTTTCTCATCCTCTGTCTTTCCTGGGCCTTTTTAAAAAACATCCTGGGGATAAAACTCAGGGCCTTGCACATAGTAAACAAATACCACACAGCTATGCTGCCAGCCCTGGGCTTTATACCTGCTAAAATGCACTATTAAAATCAAAGGAAAGACATGCATGCTATTCCTGTCTTTTTGTTGCCAATGACACCCTATTGTCATGGTCCTCTGGGTGAGCCTGGTGTCACCACAGGAAGCATGCCCGTGTATAGCATGAAAAGTATCCCCAAGCCCTAGGTGGGCTTTGTCTGAGAGGCTGGTGGAGAACCTCCCTTCCATTTCAGTTCAGCTAGGGGAGACAGCTCATTGTTTGGAGAAGAAAGTGGGCACAGTTTTGATTCCAAATCCACAGAAGAGGAGGTTACTAGCCAAGGGGGCTGAGCCACTGTGGAAGCTAGGGTGCCAGCTCCACTGGCTGCCTTTGCAGAGCGGCAGTGTTTTCAACAGGAAGGGCCTTGGAGTTGGGTAGATGGGTGCCTGAACCTGGGCTCTGCTACTTTGTTGCTTCCTGTATGACAGGCTCATTATTTATTTCTCTTGAAAACTGATTTCCTTGTTGATAAAAGAAGGATAATAGAAACTTCCTCAAGTAGAGTTGTGGGAATTAAAATGGAACACACTTACACTTTAGAAGTATCCAATGAGACACTGAGAGAAAGAACAGGGGTCCCATGAGTGATGACACCAGGGCCACAAGTATGACATACAGCACACCTGGTATCCTTAATTAAAGGGCCCCTGTGGGTACTCAATGAGCAGTGGTGTTTTTTTGAGACAGGTTCTCACTATGTAGCCAAGGTTGGCCTCAAACTAGAGATCTTGCTGCCCCGACATCCTGAGTGCTGGGATTACAGTCGTGTGCCACTTTGTCTGGTTGGTAGTATCATTTTGATCACGACATCGTCCTAAAACAAGATTGCCAGATTTCAAAAATAAAGAGTGTTGACTGGGTGTGGTAGCTCACACCTGTAATCCCAGCCACTTGGGAGGCAGAGGCAGGAGGCTCACAAATTCAAGACCAGAGGCAGCCTGAGTAATTTAGTGCGACTTTATCTCAAAATAAAAAGTAAAGCAATTGGGCTAGTGGTACAGCTTAGTGGTATAGCATTTGCAAAGTGTGCTTGAGGGCCTGGGTTCAACCCCCTAGTATTAAAAACAAAACAAAACAAAACAACAACAACAAAAAACCCAGAATGTTAAAAATACTGCATACAATATACTTATATTGAAGTATTCACTGTTAAGCTGGGTGTGGTGGTGCATACCTGTAATTCCAGGACTTGGGAGGCTGAGGCAGGAGGACCAACATGAGTTCAAGGCCAGCCTGGGCTACATAGTGAGTTGTGGTCTACACGGTGATGCCCTTGTCTTGAAAATAAAAAATCATTGCTGATCTGAAATTCAAGTTTAACTTGACATACTATGATTTATTGAGCAATTATTAAGGTCCCAAGAAGTTAGATTATAAAGGTAAAACTCAGCGGGGCATGGCATCACGCTCCTGTAGTCCTCAACATTCAGAGATTGAGGTAAAGTCACTTGAGCCCACGAGTTCAAGACCAGCCTTGGCAACACAGTGAGACCCCATCTCAATAAGTAAGTTAATTATTAATTAGAAAAGGATAAAACTTTGTTATAACAAATGTTACAAAAGAGAGTGCCTTCTAGAAACAAAATGTTGCTTTGGTTCTTTTCCTCCCTGGGAGTATTTTGTTGTTGTTGTGTTTGTTTGCTTTGAAACAGGATCTTAAAGATAGCCCAGGCTCACCCCAAACTTGCTATGTAGCCAGGGCTGGCCTTGAATTTGAGGTCCTTCTACCTTCTCTGGAGTGCAAGGATTACAGGTGTGAGCTACTACACTAGGCACCCCAGTGGTATTTTTGAAGGTAGCTTTAGGAGTAGAGAGGGAAAGCAGTTATAAGGCAAGACAGACTGGAGGAAAGGCCAGGGCCCAGTGATTGAGAGGTCTGCTAAAGGACAAAGGAGACACCCTTAGAGCCTTCAGGGCCTGAAAGTTTAAGAGATTCAGGATAGAATGATCCCCTTGGGGGAAAATGAATGGAGATTGAAGAGCTGGAGGGCAGGTGATGAGTTACTGGGTCAGTGCCCTGAGGGTGGGAGAACTGTTTTTGGCTTCTGATAGTGAGGCATGAGTGCTGCCTCTCTCAACCCTGACATTAGCAGAATGAGCTCTTTACTCTGAATGTTCAGAGACCTACTGGGCAGAAACTTCAGCAGAAGAGAAAGGCTATCCTGGACTTTCTCCTCGTTGGCTTTTTAAATTTCTGGTTCAAAGATGATTAGGAGCTTTTTCTCTCCCTTGGATGTGAGAAAAGATGGTAAGAGAAGGAAGAAGTCTGGCCTCCTACACCTAGTGCCCTGTGTGTCTGAGAAAACCCCAGGATGGTGTGCAGGGAGGAGTGGCTGGTGGGGAGGCCCTTAGCCACTGGGGAGGGCCTGTTGCTCCAAGGTTCTACCTTATTTTGGGTCAGAGGGACAGGGCTATTACCTAGGGAGGAGGAAGGTCTACAGAGCCAGGATCAGCATGAGTACTAAGGTGGTCATCTCCTCAGGAGAGCTTCTCAGGAGGACTGGGGCCTCAGTGGACCATCTGTCCCTCTGAGCTTTCAGCCTTCCTTCCTCTCTGTGGGAGGAAGTGATGTATTTGAGGTGATTTAAAACCAAAAATGAAGTTACCTAGAAGTCTGAGAATGCGGCATAAGTACCCACTTTGAAAGAAGTTTTCAAAAAAAAATAAATAAATAAATAAATAAATGATGCATCTCCTTCTACTCCAAAAAAAGAAATAAATAAGCATGAAGTGACAGGTACACACGACTTAAGATCCTCTGGCTCTTCTCTCTGCATCTCTTTCCCATTATTGCCTACAGACATTTTAGAGCCCTTGTTTTTGTTAGGTGCCATCAAGTTGGGTCCAACTCATAGCGACCCCATGTATAACAGAATGAAACACTCCCCAACTTTGTGCCACGCCCAGCACTATGTCTGACAGTCTTTCTCTCCTTTTCATAGGGTATGCAATGGCTGATTGTTTTGGGAGTGGGCTGCTGGGTGCTTCTCCCAAGCCTACAGTACTTGTTATTCCCAGGCGGTCTCCCATCCAAGGACTAACCAGGCCTGACTCTGCTTAGCTTCTAAGACCTAATGAGATCGGACACCAGGGTGGTATGGCCATAGATTCTAGAGCCTTTAAGCACTTGTAAATATCAGCCCCCACTCCCAAAGTATCCTGTCTCATCAGAGTTCTAGAGTGGGAGGGAGGGAATTCAACCTCAGCACCTTCCTGAAGTCTGATGATCAGGTAGAATAGGCAATTTTGACTCAAAAGGTTTCTACTCATGTGATGATTCACTCACTTGGGTGTGGTTTTCACCCTAGCCCTTGTCCCAGGGATCTAAGTCCTTGTTCAGTCTCATACATTACAAGGCAACAAAGAGGGGATTTGTTCTAGGACATTCTCAGTGTTTTTGGGCCAGACAGTTCCGTGTTGTGGGGCTGTTCTGTGAATTGTAGTGTATTTTACATCCCTGGCCTCTATCCTCTAGAGGGTAATAGGAACCTTGAGGCAGGATAGAAAAATTAAGGGGCTATGGGAAGGAAAGAAGCCCCTTACCCTGGAATCTGGATGCATCTATTGGCTGAGAGTAAACAACTTTAACTCACACAATCTGTTTACATCTCCCACTGGCTGAAAGTCAACAACCTCAACAGAACTGACAAAAATAAGTAGATAACCTACATGGAGACAATGCTCATTTTCCTAAGGGATCTCAAACAAGAGTGTTAGAAATAACAAATAGACTATACTTACTTAGGGCCTGAATGTTTGTGACCTTTAAGTTTATTCTTATTAGCACTGTTCTCCCATCCCCAAGCCTAAACACTGCATGACATAAAATCACTTCACAATCTCATTTACAAAAGGAAATTCTTTCAGTCAAAAAAAGTAAACCAGCTCATATATTTTTTACTAAATTTTAAACTTTCCTTAATCTTTAAGCATGGTTGTAAATTACATCCTTGGAGCAATGTAACTTCAAAAGCCACAAAAACATATCTGTCTGTCTATATGTCTATATATCTGTATAGTTAAGGCACTCAGGTACAATTCTCTCTCTTGAGAAGCCCACGTCCGTATCCTGAATGTGTACTATTATTCTTTTAAGCCTCTCTTTTCTCTCTGCCTGTGCTTAAATCTAAAGTGTGCACTGTCTCTTACCTCTACTTAATAAACTCCCTGACTTTGTTTTACTCTGACTCATCCTGAAATTCTTTTCTGCAACAGAGCCAAAGACCCAGCTTCACCTGAGTGGAGGTCCCTAGAGGGGACTCCCCAGGTTAAAGGCAGCAGTGCTGGGTGGCATCTTCCCACTGCTGCTGACACCCCCCAGCCCACCAGGTTGTGACAATTAAATCACACTTAGTTGAGTCTCTCTAGTCTAGGTCACAAAAAGAATGTGGAGCTCAATGGTGGCTCCAGGAAGCACCAAGGCCTCCCAGTCAGTCTAGAAGCAGTTTTGTTTTCTAGTGTTTTGCTCAGTCCCCTAATTAAGGATAGCACTTTGAATATCTATTAGCTTTGCAGAAGCAGGACCTACACAGAATTCTGTAAAAGCAAGGCTTTCCCTCAGAGAGTCAGGGAAGGCCAGCTGCCACTCATTCCTCCTACAGGGAGAGGGTATATTACCATAGCCAGGCCTACATACCACAGGCCTACAATGAGACCCTGCATGTGGCCAAACCTGATCAGGGCCTCAGAGTGGGGAGAGGCTGGCAAGAAGCCAAGTGCACTTGCTGGAGCCTTTGGTTCTAGGTCAGCTCTGCCCCAGGTAGCTCTCAGAATGATTCCGGATAAGACACTAATCTGCAGAGATAAGTAGCTTGCCTCAGTCTCTCCCCTATAAAACAAAGGACCTGAATTGGAAAAATCTGAATTCTATAGTAATTAACACCAGCCAGTGGACTATTGTGGTTGGTAAAGAACTAGAGTTAAGTGTTTCAATCAAAAAAATATTTATTCTGAGCTTGTGATCTTCTTACCTTTTAGTGTTAATTTTTTCCCCCATAAAACAATGATCATAATAAGTGATAATTTTTGAAACTGTCCATACTTAATAAGCTAAGATATTGGCAACCTAATGTCATTCCCTGGGAATCACTCATTTAAATCTTGGCCATCTGTGCACAGAATGGGCAGATAGGCCACTGGGCCAGAGGGGACAGTCGTATTCAGAGGCCTGACCAGGTGCCTATGGCCAACATCTCTCCTATCTTTTCATGACAGGTGGGATTTTTCTGACACTATGGATTCTAGGATGAAATAAATCTTCAGTAATACTGACATCCTTATTATACCACAGAAATTGATGAGAAAAATTCAACATGCATTTTGGTAGCAACAAAAAAATAGCTACATACTCCACTTTTGACAGTTACATGTATCAAACAGCTGAAATACAGCTTTCCATTAGAACCCATTTTTATTAGGGTGAAACTTGGTTGCTTTTTGATATGGTTGAATTAAATTAAGGCTGAACAAATATGCATTTGAATACTAACTGGACCAATGCAAACTGAAGGGCTATGGGAAAACTGAGTGGATCATTGTGGCTGCTGCCTTCAAAGGAATCCATAGGGCGTTAAGACAAGAAAACAACTGACTATGAACAAGGGAAGAAGGTGGGAAGAGGCATGGGAAAACTCAGTCTCATGTGAGGGAGGTAGAGGTCACTATCGACAAGGGACCGGCTCATGGGGAAAAGTGACATGAGATGAACCAGACTCCATGAAAAATTTGGGGGCAGCAACTGGGCAATCACCCTAGTATACCTTATTCCTGGTACTGTAAGGTGCCATTGAACCAGGTCTGATTCATAATGACCCTATGCACAATAGAATGAAACACTCCCCGACCCTGTGCCATACCTGGCACTGTGTCAGTGCTTCTCTGCTCTTCATAGGGTTTTCAATGGCTAGTTGTTTTGGGGTTGTTTTTGGAGTGGGCTACCAGGTCCTTCTCCCATTTTTGTGGTGCTGGGGATTGAACCTAGGGCCTCAGAGCATGCAGAGTGGCATTCTGCCAACTGAGCTAAACCCCAGCCTATAATTCCTGGTAAGAGCTCAGTAAATGTTGGAAGAATTAATTAACAAAGTGTTTGAGACAATGTGTTTGAGGCACATTGATGTAGTGTAGATGCTAGTTAAAATTATTGAGCACTGTGCTTTTGTTGGACTTAAAACTATTTGGGAAAATCTCTCAGTTTAAGCCAGTTATATGGGCATCATGGAGTGCTTTCCTGCATTTTAATTCTCTGGATGTAGTACTAACTTTTAAACACAAGAGGGAGCTGCTGCCCAGGTTATTTAAAAATATTATGCTGTTTAACTACTTTCCTCCAAAACACAATCATAATTCAATAAAATTGTTATCCATAGAGCATTCTTTTCTAAAATTAATTTCTTCTAGTTATGTGATTAGTAGAAAAGAAAGATGATTTATTTATTTACTTTTTGCAGTACTGGTGGGTTGAACCCAGGGCCTTGCACATACTAGGCAAATGCTCTACTGGTATACCACATCCCCAGCCACCTCCCCTTTTAATTTTTAGACAGGGTCTCACTAAGTTGCACAATCTGCCTCTGGCCTTGAACTTACAATCTTCCTGCCTCAGCCTCCTGAATTCCTGGGATTACAGGCATGACATTTAAATTTTTTTATAAACAGATATCACTAGGCTATAATGGAGAGTTTTTGAGTGTCTTAAATAAATGCAGAGTTTCCCAGGAAAGTATATTTGTCAAAATATCTCAGGACCTTATATTAGGGCAGTAATGCTGAGATAAGAGACATTTATTTATTTATTTATTTATCTCCCTTTATTGGTCAATGATGGTGGGGTACAGAGTAATAGAGCATTGACTTTTTCCATTATGCAACTATTATATCACTTTTAGTTATACTTTTATCAACTTACAAAGTTTGTAGAGCCTTATGACTAATAAATAGTAAAACTCAAATACATATTTGAGTTATATTCCCCTATTTTTCTAATGTACTCATGAAATTGCATTGTTTACATTGAGATTATCCTCTCCCCCTTTATCCCTCTGCATTGATTCTCCTCCCCATCCACCTTCGACAACCTTCACTTCCCTTTGCTAGTTCCCTCCCTCCTCCTTTGTACTCTTTATATTGTCCCTTCTTCACTATGTTTAATTGTGCATTTTTAATATATCAACTTATGTATAGGATTTTTTTTCCCTTTAAGTAAGATTCAGCTCTCACATATGAGTGAGAATATATGGCATTTTTCTTTTTGATCTCGTGTTCCTTAGCTTAAGATGTTCTCCAGTTCCATCCATTTTGCTGCAAGTGATATTATTTCTTTTTTTATTGCTGAGTAGTATTCCATTGTGTATATGTACCATTTTTGTTTTTTTTGCGGTACTGGAGGTTGAACCCAGGGCCTCGCGCCTGCATGCTTTGTAAGTGCTGGACCAGTGTGAGCTGTGCCCTCAGCCCTTTTTTTTTTTACTTTTTGAGACAGGGTCTCACTAAATTACGCAGACTACCTCTGGTCTCGAACTTGCAATCCTCCTGCCTCCGCCTCTCAAGCCGCTGGGATTACAGGCATGCGCCACCATGCCCGGCTCTTGTACCATTTTTTTAAATCCATTCTTTTGTTGATGGGGAACTTGGTTGGTTCCATGTCCTTGCTGTTGTGATCAGTGCTGCATTGAATATGGAGATGCAGGTGGATAAGAGACATTTTAAGTGGCCAGCTTTTCACGAAGATCAAAGTCTTGCTGAGATGTTGGATGAGTCCAGGCCTCAGACTTAGAATGTACAATTTATTTTGCAAAGAGCTACTAAGACAATGAAGTAACCCAAATTCAGGTCAGCCTTGACTCAAGATCATCTGATATATACTGGGGGTGCAAAAAAATGTATACACATTTTAAGAGATGTTATCTCTGTGTTTTGAAGTTGAGTTGGATTATAATAGCAATGTGTAGTATGATGTTCATTTAAAAGATAGTGTTAATCAAATGAATGCTAGTGCCACCATGCTACAGGCAGGACAGTCAAAGAAAATGGCAAAGTGCAAGACCATTTTGATTCCATATTTGAAATTGAGAACCTTGTGGAAGTACCATAGCAGTGGAGGTGTGAGTATGAAACAGAACCTCCAACATGCCTAACAACCGAAAGCATTCATGGTCAGTTTGAGGCACATGGCACTGTGTTCGATGTGCACAAAGGAAGATCACACAAGTTTTACTTCTGCTATGGTAACCACTCTGAGCGCCTTTTGTAATTGCAGACATCAAATGTGACTTGTACTCATCTCTTGCTATCAGTATATATCGAGCATTACAATTTTAATACAGTTTATTCCTTTCTTCAAATGTGTATACATCTTTTGGCACCCTCTGTATAATAATTAGAACTTGGGGGTACACTTAGGAAGTAATTTTATGATTTTTAAGGATTTCTTGGTTTACTAAAGGATGTTCTGCAGAACTTTTCCCATAGCAATCTCCCTAGTGCTATACATTAAAACAAAACAAAACAAAACCTAGGGCTGAGGATGTAGCTCTCTGGTAGACCATTTGCTTAGCATGCATGCATGAGGCCCTAGTTTTGATCTCCAGCACCACAAAACAACAAAACCCCAAATCCTTGAATTACCAAAGTCAAATCTGCACACAATTTTTCAGAGACACCATTTCTAGCAAATAAAGAATGTATTGTTATCTAAAATTTGCCTCCATGGAATGACAATGTGTGGTTCATTTAAAGTAGGAGGCAGCATTACTGAAGTGAATAGAGCTTGATGTGTTTTTACACACCTGAAAGTGAAACACAGGAAAGTTTAAAGTGAAAAAAACATTTTCTGTTCACAATTTAATTCACCCTTTGTTAAAAAATCTGTATTTCATCTTGAAGAAAGGAAACAACTCCTGTGATCTCCCTGGAATTACTTCATTATTTATGGTTTCTCTATGAACAAGTCACAGCTTTGCGCTCTGCCTGATGGTCAGAGTCTCTCATGTCTGAATGTCCATGCTTGTGTGTCACCTTCTACCTCGTATCGTTGCCTCATACTTCCTGAGGTCAACAACCAGTCTTCTGGATTGCTGTGTCACATGCAGAGGCTCATATTTCAAAAAAGTCATGGCCAAGGGTAACCGATAAATAAAGGGGAAGAAAATAGAACTTTTCATACTTAAAGGTTGTGTGTTGTTTGTTTCTGTGGGTTGGTTGTTAACTCCTCATGCTCTGGTCAAGAGGGAGCAGAAAGTAGTGCGGAACATAAACTCAGATGACGAGGGTTCAAATCTCAGCTCTGCCACTTCTTGCGTGTGGTCTTGCCAAAGTTCTGTTCTTTTCCATTTCTCTGCTTCTTATAACTGGGGATGATGATGATGACAAGACTTACCACATTGGATCTGTAATGCACAGGGTACTCAAAACAGTGCTTGACACACAGTAAATACTATTAATGTATATAGAATAGAGTAACTACAATTAGTGAGACGTAGTAAAAATATATTCTGAGTCAGGAAAAGCCAGATAAAGCTTTAAACTGAGGTGGAGATGGGATGATAAAAAAATTCTGGAATTATATAGTGGTGATGGTTGCATAGACTGTGAATATGTTAAAAAACACTGAGTTGTACACTTTTAAATGGTGAATTTTATGGTGTGTGAATTATATACAGTATATCTCAATAAAAATGTAATGGAGAAGAATTTGATTCTACTAATATGTGTGGGCCCATAACAGGTACTCAACCCCTTCCTGGCTTTGGTGGGGGATATAAAAGAAGTTGAGTGGGTAATCCTTGCCCTGGAGGGTGTTATTAGAGAGGACCTGCAGAAGAGTCTGTCACTCGTCCCCATCACTGAGGATCTGCATCTGTTTTTCCCAGACTCAGAAGTGCTAAGTAACTTGCTCAAGGTCCCATGGGAAGCGTGGAAGTATGAATAACAGGAACCAGCTGGCTAGTTCCACCAAACTGCCTTTTTCAGGAAGGGACAGTCTTGTTGAGAACAGAGGATTTACATTCCTGAAGTAGCTAGTAAGCAAATACCTCAGGAGACCACAGGGTACAGAGTATGCGGGAAGGAAGGCCAAAGAGGCTGTGGGTTGTCAGTGACTGGGGAAGGGACTTCTGGAGAAGGCCTTGGAGAAGGGCCTTTGCAAATGGGTAACATTTTCACTCTGCGGATTGGTTGCAGGGAGTTGGTGTGTAAGAAGTACTCATGGAACTGCTTTTCCCAGAGTAATGCATGCTCATTGTCATGCATGAAGGTTTGTAAACCTTCATGGTGACCACATTAACAAACAATGTATATGAATTTCATATTCACCTCAGAATCTATAGCAACACAACTGAAGCCTTAGGCATTTGTTTTGTCTGAGGAAACCAAGGTAGGATGCTCAGGAGGCAACAAGAAGAACCTAAAGACAATTTAGTTTGCTTAGCCATCCATTTGCTTATCACTTCATTTATGCAACAAGTTATTTTTAGCACCTACCTGACTAGTACCTGAGAAAATACATATAAATACATATGCAGTTTATACAGGCTTTGTCTTTTAGGAAGATTCCAGGCTAGGAGCTGAAGTCAGATACATAAGAAAATACTATAAAGTGGTATAGCAAAGAGCTACAGAAAAGAGAATGAAAATACAGACTTAAAAATATTGTTCCATTTAGGTTCAAAAGATAAAGATTGTTCAAGAGCTTTCTTTTTTTGGTGAAACAGAAATACTTCTAAAGAGTAACTTAGCTCCCTTTGCAGAGCCTTCACTGGATGATAAGAGGAAGTGAGATTTAGTGAGGAGTGGGGTTGGGGGTAGGGTGATCTCTCTTCATTCTGGAAATTAGTTTCTTTATTAGTGCCCAGTCTGACCCAATCTATACCCAAAGGGCACTTTCAAGGATAAGAAATGAGCAGTTTCTAATTTAAAAAAAAAAATAAAATCTTTTTATTGTGGCAAAATATACATACTGTAAAACTCATCACCTTAAGCACTCTTAAGTGTATAGCTCAGAGACATTATGTCCATCCACCATGTTGTACAACCATCACCACCAACCATCTCCAGAACTTTTCATGGGCCCAAAGTGAAACCCTGTCCCCATTACCAATACTGCTGCCCCCTCCCTTTCAACCATGGTAGTCTCAGTCTCTTTTCTGTTTCTGTGAACTTGACTATTCAAGGTGGAATCTTGACAATAAGTGGAATCACATAAGTGGAATCACACAATATTTGTTCTTTCAGATCTAGCATATGTCACTTAGCATGTTTTTAAGACTCATCCACATTGGAGCATGTGTCAGAATTTCATTCTAAGACTAATGTTCCATTGTGTGTGTATATGTTCCCTTCATCCACCCACAAGCTGATGGATGCTAGGTTGCTTCCTTTTTCTGGCTCTTGTGAATAGCTGCTTTGAACGTCACATACAAATGTCTCTTCAAGTCCCTGTTTTCAATTCCCTTGCCTATATACCTAGAAGTAGAATTACTAGTAATTCCATGTGTAACTTCTTGGAAAAGCTCCAAACTCTTTTGCACAGCAGCTGCACCATTATATATTCCCACCAACAATGCCCAAGGGCTCCAATTTCTCCACATTCTGGCCAACAGCTGCAGAAGAGTATGGAAAGAGTCCTGAACTTTGAGTTGGAAGAAGTCAAGTACCATTTCTGCCTTCTCTTTTTTACTCATCTCCCCAACTGCATTAGGCAGGGTCCTCTAGAGGAACAGAACCAAGAGAATCTATTGTGCATGTGTCTGTATTTTCATTCTCTTTTCTGTAGCTCTTTGCTATACCGCTTTATAGTATTTTCTTATATATCTGACTTCAGCTCCTAGCCTGGAATCTTCCTAAAAGACAAAGCCTGCAGTTTATTTATATGTATTTTCTCAGGTACTAGTCAGGTAGGTGCTAATAATAACTTGTTGCATAAATGAAGTGATAACAACACATATTGTTGTTGTTAGATGTCATTGAGTCAGGTCCAACTCATAGTGACCCTCATAGGGTTTTCAATGGCAGATTGTTTTGGGATTGCTTCAGGAATAGATTGCCATGTTCTTCTCCTGTTGTTGTGGTGCTGAGGATTGAACCTGGGTCCTCAGAGAGTACAGTGTGGCATTCTGCTAACTAAGCTAAACCCCAGCACACGTGTGTGTGTGTGTGTGTGTGTGTGTGTGTGTATAATTATAAAAGGGGATTTATTAGATTGGTTTTTTTTGCAATTGAAAGTTGGAGAGTCCAACAATGGCTGTCTGTATGCAGACAGCCAAAGAATCTGGTAGCTGCTCAGTCCAAGAAGCTAAAGCCTTACAATAAAGGGGACCAATGATGCAGTCCTAGCCTGAGGGTGAAGGTCTCGAGGCTCCCTGGAGAGTTGCTGGTGTGAGTCCATGTTGAAATCCTGAAAAAGTTGGAGTCTGATGTCCATGGGTGATGGTAGCAGCAATAGACACACTCGCTCTGCAAGAATGGAGCTCACACGTGCCAGCAAGCTCGCTCACTTGAGCGCTCGCTCCCTCTCTCTCTCTCTCTCTCTCTCTCTCTCTCTCTCTCTCTCTCTCCCTCTCTTTCTTTCCCAGTAGTGGGGGTTGAACCCAGGGCCTCACACATGATAGGAAAGTGCTCTATCACTGAACTACACCCCTCAGCCCCTTTTTGATTTTTTATCTGCGATAGGGTCTTACTATATTACACAGGCTGCCTCTGGCCTTGAACTTGCAATTCTCTTGCCTCCTCCTGAGTTGCTGGGATTATAGTGCATGGCTATGGCTGGCTGTTTCTTCTTCCACTTTTATTCCATCCAGACCCTTAGCCTATTGGGTGGTGCCACCCATATTCAGGGAGGGTCTTTTGCTCTCATTTACTATCCCACATATCAATCATCTCCAGAAGTGCCCTCACAAACACACTCAGAAGTGTGCTTTACTAATCCCCTAGGGCATTTCTCAGTCCAATCAAGTTGACAAGCAAGATTAACCATAACTGCAGTCCTGGTATCTAATAAGCTTGTTTTGGGGGTGGAGTGGGAAGATACTAGATTTACAGAAAAGTTGCAGATAGTAGAGATTTCCAGCATTCCCTCCATCTAACTTCATTTAATGTTGGCATAACTTTGATACATTTGCCAAAACAAAGTATCGAAGATCAGTTCAGTGTTAACTAGTAACCAAGTAATAGACTGTGTTCAGATTTCACCAATTTCCTTTCAGGTCCTTCCCCTGTCCCTGAGCATGGTCCCTCTGCTTATTAGTTGAAACACTTCTGATCCTGTCATCTCCTAGTCTCAATTTTCACTTGTGCCCAGCAGGAACTATGCTCGGGGCAGCCTTCCACCTCTGGCCTGGTAAGGTGGGGAGGCGTTACAGAGGTGGGTGTAGCAGTGGGTTGGACTGCTACATGCCAATGGGGACAGACATCCCTGCAGTTGCAGTGGCCCTCCTCTGACCTGTGGGCCCCCTGTGTCTTTCCTATCATGTGTGAGGCCCTGGGTTCAACCCCCACTACTGGGAAAGAAAGAGAGGGAGGGAGGGAGAGAGAGAGAGAGAGAGAGAGAGAGAGAGAGAGCGCGCTCAAGTGAGCGAGCTTGCTGGCACGTGTGAGCTCCATTCTTGCTGAGTGAGTGTGTCTATTGCTGCTACCATCATGGATCAGCACAGGGAAAGGTAAAGACAGCACATCAGCTCTCTGGTGTCTCCTCATCAGAGTGCTAATCTCATCATGAGGCTTGGCCCCCATGACTTCAGCTGAAGTTACTTCTCTTCCAAAGGCCCCACCTTGAAATACGGTCCCTTTGGAGGTTAGGGCTTCAACATGTGAAATGGAGGGAGACAGTGTTACGGTTTCATATTTAATAAAATGTCCCCCAGTCTCATGTCCAATGCTTAGTCCTCAGCTAGTGGTGCTATTTTGGGACTTTGTAGAAACTTTAGTATGTTCCTTTAGTTGAAGGAACTAAGTCTCTGAGGGCATGGCTTTGTAGGTTGTACCTGGCCCTCCATCCCTTCCTCACTCTCTGCTTTCCATCTGCCATCAGGCAAACAGCCTCCTCCACCACATGTTCCTGCTGCCATGTTATTCTGCCCAAGCACACGGGGCTTAGCAACCTGGGACTAAATCCTCTAAAACCATGAGCCAAAATAAATCCTTCCTCCCTTAGGCTGCTTTTGTCAATTATTTCATTATAGCAACAGGAAAAGTAACTAAAATGCAGTCCCGTCCAGAGTGCACCTCTGGAACTGTGAGAGAATGAATTTCTGTTTTCAGGCACTCGGGTTGTGATAGTTTGTTACTACATCCCAGGAAACTCATACAGGATCCCTCCTCACTTTCCCAGAGACCCTCCTCCTCACTGAGACCACCAGTTTAAAGGAAGACTTAGAGATTTGAGCTCTGACAAATTCCTGCTCCATTTTCGGTCTATAACCCCCCCACCCCCCCGTCCCATCACAACCTACCTGCTTTGAGTTCTAGTTCCTCAGATGTTACTCATTTCCCAAGAAGTCATCCTGACATCTGGACAAGCTCATCCACAGAGCTACACAGGGCCAGCAGGGGCTATACCCTCAACAAATACCTGCAGGCGGGAGGATAGATCCCAGTTTCCCCCAACCTCTTGTCTCCTCTACCATTCCATCAGGGGTCTTTTATAAACTAGGTCTCAACTAAGGGAAGAGATGCGAAAGATGAGACTCTGACTTGGTGGCAGATCGACAGAACAGGTATCAGGGGCTGGTGCATTGTACACTGTGGCTGCAGATCTGTGTCCATTTGGGGACAAAGTTGCTGGGTTCCAGGGTCTGGGGTTAGTGGGGAAGATGAGGGAGGGCATCACTTCTAGGGGAGAAATGGGTTATTTGATGTAATGGAAATAACACGAGAGCAGGAATTGGCAGACTTGGCTTGTCACTATTCAACTCTGAGCTTACTCTCTGAGTCTTAGTTTCTTTGTTCATAAAAGAAGTATTTTGGTCCCTTCTCTGAATTTATAATCAATGCTCAGATACTTAGGCTGTTTACTCTTTTCTTAAAAATTGTGGCAAATTGTGCACAACATAAAATTTACCATTTTAGCAATTTTTAGAGTACAGCTCATTGGCAGTATGTGTATTCACAAGGCTTTGTAGCCATCACCACAATCTGTCTCCGAAACTTATCTTCTCAGTGTGAAACTCTGAACCTATTAAACACTTAACTTCCCATTCCCTTCTCTTCTGTTCTGTTTTTGCCTCTATGAACTTATAAGTACCTCATATAACTGTGTACGCAGCCATAGCATCCTGGCGTCCAATCCTGCCTGATCTCAGAAGCTAAGCAGGGTCAGCCTGGTTAGTCCTTGGATGGGAAGCCTAGGGAGAAAGACCTGGCAACCCACTCCTAAAACAATCTACCACTGAAAACCCTATGAATAGCAGAGAAGCACTGACAATAGTGCTGGGCATGGCACAGTGTTGGGGAGTGCTTCATTTTGTTATACGTAGGGGCACGATAAGTTGGACCCAACTCAACTGCACTTAACATTTAAGTATAATTCTACAGTATTCGTCCTTTGAATCTGGCTCATTTCACTTAGCTTTTTTTTTTTTTTTTTTTTTTTTTTTTTTTTTTTTTTGTGGTACTTGGGAGCTGAACTTAGGGCTTTGCATAGACATTGCAAGTGCTCTGCCACAGGGCTGCACCCTGAGCTCATTTTTTACTTTAAGTTAGAGTCTCTCTAAATTACTCAGTCTGCCTCTGGCCTCTAATTTGAGATCCTCCTGGCTCAGCCTCCCATGCACTGGGATTACAGGTGTGTGCCACTGTGCCTGACTATTTTTAAGATTTTCCATGTTGTAGTTTGGATCAGAATTTCATTCCTTTTTAAGGCTGAGTAACATTCCATCACATGTATAGACCAGACCTTGTTTATCCATTCTTCCATTGATGGACACTTGGGTTGCTTCCTTCCTTTGGCCATTTGGTGCTGTGAACATTGATGTACAAACATCTGTTCAAATCTCTGCTTTCAGTTCCTTTGAGTATACACCAAGGAATGGAATTTTTGGATCACACGGTAATACTGTCTATCACTTTTTGAGGAACTGCCAACTCTTTTCTCTTTAATATGGGGAAACTGTTCTATTCTTAAATAAAGGCACCCAGCCCTGCTACAGGTGTGTGAGAGGGAGTTCCACAGGGAAGTACACTGAAACCATGTTGGCTCAGACAAAACCCCTGAAGCTGATGTAGATCAGATGTGTTTTGGTGATTCAAAGGCCTTTTGTAACCCACAGCCACACAATTTCTCATTCTGGGGTAAACTGTGTTGAGGTTTGAAGTTTGCCATCGGGGGAAAAATAATTTTCTCTCCTGATTCTTTGGGTTTATTTATTTATTTATGTTTATTTAATTTTATTTTTTGTGGTACTTGGAGTTTGAACCTAGCGCCTCATGCATGCTTTGCAAACACTCTACCATTGAGCTGCACCCCCAGCCCATTTTTAATTTTTTTTTAATCTTGAGACAGATTCTAAGTTATGCAGGCTGCCTCTAGTCTCAAATCTGTGATCCTCCTGTCTCTGCCTCCAAAGTTGCTAGGATTACAGGTGTGTGCCACAGCTCTGACTGATTCTTTGGAATTTTAGAGATGGTGATGAGATGTAAATTCATTTTTGGTTTCACTTACTGAAACCCCAAACGTGATCAGTTTACAGACTAAGTGAAAAAAGCAAGAAGTTTAATTGGGAAAGAAGGAAGATGGTTGTTACTAAGATTGAAGCTCTCAAGGACACAATCTAGAGTTACAGAATGGCTTAGATAAAGCTAGGGGTGCCCAGGAGTGAGCTGATGACTGCCAGAGTTGCTTTGTAATCTCAAGACTTCAAGGTCTGGGTTCATATCTTAGTTCTTCTACTCGTAGTTTAGCAAAGAACTTAACCTCCTCGAAGTTCAGTTTTCTCATTTGTAAACTAGGGATGGTATGAAAATTAAAAGAACAAAATAAAACCATATAGACGACACAATTCCCATAGTACCTGGTGCTCACAATAATGCTACAACCTATTTTCCTTCAAATCCTCAGGGAAAAAACCAAAGAGCCCTGTTCAATTGGGAAACTTGGGGCTCTGGTGTATTTCATGGTACAGTGCATATGTAGCATGTACAAGGCCCTGGGTTCAATCCTCAGTCACTCCCTCCCCCCAAAAAAAATAAGCCTCGAAAACACAAAAACTACCTGAGAAAACTTTCTCTGCCTCTTGGTTCTAGAAATCTACTTTAAAACATTTTTTAACATGCTGTTTGCATGTTGTGGCAATCCTGAAATTTACCTTATTTTGTTTCTACTGTTTCCTTTCTGTCCAAATCAAATGCTTTACCTTTTTGAGGCTAATAGATGGGGCTTTCCTAGTAGATACAAAACTGGGTCTTAAGCAAAGGACACTCTTTGCTTAAAAAAATAGCAATTAGCAATGACAACAGAGCAGAAAACTTTTATCTGGGCAAACCTCTCCCATGATGCCATTTAGAAATGAATACTTCTTTTAGCCTGCAGTCGTGGCACTGTGGTGCCCAGTCCTGTCAGATCTTGGAAGCTATGCAGGGTTAGGCTTGGTTAGTACTTGGATAAGAGACCACCTGGGAACACCAGGTGCTGTAGGCTTGGGAGAAGGACCCAGCAACACACTCCCAAAAAGAAACTAGCCCTTGAAAACCCTATGAATAGCAGAGAAGCACTGACAATAGTGTTTTACCTGTTGTATGTAGGGTTGCTGTGTCGAACACTGACTTGATGCCACCTAACAACAACAACAACTTCTTTCAAGTATCCAGTTTCATTACTGAAAAGTGTTCACTCTAGAGGGAGACACAGCAGGGTTGAAGGGAGAAGCACAGGAAAAAAATTTGAGGCTATAATGTAATGTAAACATAAATCATTACCATCAATAATAAGTACAGAAAATTTTATGTGAGTGTATCAAAGTAGGCAAACCCTCTTCTTTCCTGCCTTTCTCTGCTCTGGATGATCCTGGGGCAGAGCTAGGATTAATGCAGCTTCCACTCATCCTTGCTGATTTAGTTCAATGAGCCGGCCTGCAAACACAGCCAGGGTTCCAATGAGACAGACGAGCATGAAGACGCCAAGGAGAATGTGGTCCATCACCATCGCAACGTACTTCCACTCCTCAGCTGCCTGGGATGGACAAGAGTGTTAGAATTCTCCTACAGTGGTTAATGGACTCACAAAGCTCATGCTACGTATGCTACATATGCTACATATGTTAGTAGATCTCAAAGCCCTCAACCTCCCTGGGCTGGCATTGTGATCTTTAGTTTTTGAATAACTATTTGCAACATGATGAGTTGCTATGGTGGCCTAGAGGTGGTCACTACAGCACATCTTAGGTCAACAGCTGTAGCTTGAATGCCAACCTACCCACCAAGCCACACTCATTAACCCACACTAATGCATTTGATGATTTAAACCCAGAGGTGTGAATTTCAAGCCACCAAGCTTACATTATTGGACTCCTGGTCTGACTTCATGGTCTCTGCGATGTATTTGATACCTTCAATTGCACTTTTCACCTCAGGGTGTTTGATCAGGGGAGAGTGGAAGCCCATGGGTGGAGGCTCTGGCTTCCCAGAAATGTCAGAAATATCAATGTCTTCTGTAAAAATCTTCTTCTCTTGTTTGTCTCTGGATGGTCTTTTCATTGTAGAGAAAAACATGATATTTGGGATAGTATCAATGAAAACCTAACAAAAAAGAAATCCATGGGATGAGAATCATTTTCAGTACAGGCAAGCATCAAGTTCTGAGTTTGAATTAGCAGTGTGATCTTGGGAAAGTCATTTAGCACCTTCAGGCCTTAGCTTCCTTATTCTCAAAATAAAAGAATTACACTAGATGTTCTCAAAAAAGTTTCATGTACATCCTGTGGCAGGTAGAATTGCTGTGGTCAAGTGATGATTCTGTAATGTGAGCAGTTTGCCACTGGAGGGAGCTTGTGCACAGCCATAGACCTCAAGACACCAATGGTGCTTAGGCTTCAGAACCCCCTGAAGGCAACAGAAAGGTGCTGGCAGTGGGTTCTCAGGATCATATGATTAAAGAAAGCGCCCCTCTGCCTCACATATATAAACTTTTAGCTTCACAAAATGTCTAGGCTGTTTCGTTCTGTTTTTTGTTCTGCAAGTAACTGCCGTAGTGATATTATCAGCAGTCATCTTTTGATCTATAGAAACAAGGACTGTTAATCCCATCCAAAAAGACTGCATTGCAAGCTGTAATTTCTCTGTCAATTCCTGAAATGAAGATCCTACGCTTTAGTGTCTCTGTGAAGTTTTATCAAAAATGGACACATTTTGGCTGTGGATGTAGCTTAGTGGTAGAGCATTTGCCAAGCATGCTTGAGGCCCTGGGTTTAATACCCAGCACCACCAAAACCAAACCAAACAACAAAAACAAAGGACATATTTGAAATGTTAACATGTTTTTCAATTCAATAATCTAAGTACTTGAGACCAGGTTTTTCACTCTTGACACTCCCTCCTCCATACACTCCTCCATCGCTAGTCTTTATTCTTTTCTCAACTGATGAGTTTTGTCCCCCCAAAAATCAAGTCTGTTCATAAATTGGAAGACACACAAACAGAAATATTAAGGATGTCACAGCATAAAAAGATAGGGATTTATTCATCTCTAATGAGAGAGATTCTGAAATCTTGAGTTTGGAGTGGGTTTGTTAATTCTATTTTTCTTCTCTCTCTGGGAAAGCTACATAAATTGTCCCTGGAATGAAGCCAAGGAAAGTTCTTTTCCCAAATCCCTTAAAGCCCAGAATAGGACTTTCAATTCTTGATACACACTAGTGCTAACTAGAACTCTACCAGCTACCTTGAAGGGGGAGACTTTTGGCTGTGAAGTCAGCACTCACCTTCCGCACCCACTCGGGCATGACATGGGTGCTGGGAGAGCGGTGATGGGTGTTGATGACAATGACGGTGATGATGATGGATGCAATGACGAACACCATGGTGAACAACATGTATTTCCCAATCAAGGGCACAGCACTGGAGGTGGAAGGGATCAGCTCCACAATGACCAGAAGGAACACGGTCAAGGATAGTAAGACAGAGATGCTCAACGTCATCTTCTCCCCTAGCAGGACAAAAAGAAGAAATACAACAACCCACCTGTGATGAGCTAACTTGCCCCGCCCAACTCTAAAACCCCAGGACCTCAGACTGTAACTGTATTAGGGTCCTTAAAGAGATAATTAAGATAAAGTGAGGTGACATGGGGGGGTCCTAGTCCAGTATGACTGGCGTCCTGGCAAGGGGAAATGTGGGCACAGACAGACACAGAGAAGACCCTAGGAGGACAGGGGCAGAAGGACAAGGGCAGAAGCCAAGGAGAGGCATCAGAAGAAACCCACACTGGCAACCCCTGATCTCCACTTCTGGCCTCCAGAAAGATGAAGAAGAAAATTTCTGCTGTTTAACCCACCCAATACGTGGTACATTGTCATGGCAGCCCTTGCAAATGCATTTGCCACAGAAACCCAAGGGTGAAGGAATGTGACTGGTATGTTCTTAAATGATTATTCTGGGAATTTTTTTTTTTAAACCACAGAATTTCCGCATGACTTCAGCACCTTAACTCTACTGACAACTGCAAGTGCTAAGCATTGCTGCTAGCAGCTGCCAAGCAGCGAGTAGCTACTTCAGCTCATGCCCCATAATTTTGTTTCTTGGTGGAACCCAGGGATCTGAGAGGGGTTCTGGGTTGGCAAGATAGACCCAGGGTAGCAATTTCTCCCGCAGCAGCAGGATGTATTAATCCCCATAAAACTCAACCACAGTCTGGTCTACTCATTACCCAGCAGATGGCGGGGCATCCCAGAAGCACACGCACATTTTTCTCAGTATGGAAGCCAGCTGTAAGACCAAAAATGAGAAAAGGACAAAATCTGCAAGGCCAAGGAGCTGTCCCTGGCATCATGAGTGATCTTCTCATTTCCCTGCTCCCTTTCTGCTAAGAGGAATTTGTCTCACTTATTCCTTGCTTTGCTTTGTTTTTCATATTAAGTCAGCAAGGATTCCCCTGTCCCCTACAATTTTTCTTCAGGTCCTGCGTCTTAGAACTCCTGGCTGGGAAAACATGGCAGCAGGAAGATCAGGGTTGAATGGCCCTGGGTCGTCATATGGGGTGTGACCACTGGAGATGCAGTAGAGACCCTTCAGCAGGGGCTGTCCTTGGGCTGGTCTTGCTGTTGGTGTTCCTGGGAAACCCTTGCATTGCTCTGCTTGCTAGGATGGAGCTTTTCTCATGATGGATGCTTCCAGATGCTGGAAAAGAAGTATAGTCAGTCCTCTGTATCTGTGTGTTCTACATCCAAGAATTCAAGCAACCTTTGATTGAAAATTTTTAGAAATATATGGGCTGGGGATGTAGCTTAGTGGTAGAAGGCTAGCCTAGCATGCACAAGGCCCTGGGTTTGATCTCTGGCATGAAAAAAAAAATATGTGTGTGTGTATGTGTGTGTGTGTGTGTGTGTACATACATACATATATATATGATTTCTAGCACACATACACATATATAAAAATACATACATACATACATACATATATATATATATATAAATGTACACATACACACACATACACACATGGGCTGGGATTTAGCTCAGTTGGTAGAGCGCTGCGCTGCAGTCTCTGAGGTCCTGAGTTCAATTCCAGCACCACAAAAATGGGAGAAGGACCTGGCAATCCACTCCCAAGTCAATCCTGAAACAGTCAGCCATTGAAAACCCTATGAGGGTCGCTATGAGTCGGACACAACTCGACGGCACCTAACAACAACAATACACACACACACACACACACATATACACATACATATATGAAGGGGCTAGAGTTTAGCTCAGTTGGTAGAGTGCCACTCTGCATTCTCTGAGGCCCTGGGTTTGAGCCCCAACACCACAAAAATGGGAGAAGGCCGTGGTGGCCCACTCCTGAAACAATCTCAAAACAATCAGTCACTGAAAACTCTGTGAATAGCAGGAAATGCTGACATAGTGCCAGGGCATGGCACAGTGTCTGGGAGTGTTTCATTCTGTTGTACATAGGGTCCCTATGAGTCAAACCTGACTCCATGGCACCTAACAACAACAACATAAATATCAAACATAAAATTGCATCTGTACCAAACATACAGACATTTTTTCTTGTCACTATTCTCTAAATGATACAATATGGTAACCTTTTTTTTCTTTTTTTTCCTTTTTGCAGTACTTGGGTGCTAAACCCAGGTCCTTGCACATCCACCATTGAGCTGCATCCCCAGCACCTTTTTATTTTCTATTTTTTTATCTTGAGACAGGACCTTGCTAAGTTACACAGGCTGCCTCTGGCCTTGAACTTGTGATCCTCCTGCCTCCATCTCCAGAGTTGCTGGGATTATAGGTATGCACCACCACGCCTGGCAGTATGATAACTATTTACATAGCATTTATATTGTGTTAAGTATTATAAGCAATCTAGAAATGATTAAAGTGTATGAGAGGATATGCAGAGGTCATATGCAAAGCCAATGACATTTTATATAAGGGGCTTGAGCACTCATGGGTTTTGGTATCTTCAGGAGTCCTTGAACCAGTCCCCTGAGGATATCAAAGGACAATTATAAACATAGGATATAAAATGGCTGCAAATAAGAAATTGATGATTCTACCTGGTTGGTAGGAAAGCCTTCAACAGCGAAAAAGAAGTCAGGATTATAAACATATTTATTAAGTTACATATAATTTCTTGATTAATAGTAATAATGATAATAGCTAACAGTTACAATTATAGTCATTGTACTAAATATTTTTCAAGCATTGTTTTTCAGTATTTATAGTCATTAAATAGTTTCCATATTGCCCTGGCAATGTTTTCTCTATTCACCTTAAGTAGCTTTATTTTATTAGGAAGTTGAAAAAGTACTTCTTCATGCTCATTTGTTTGAAAATGAGTACAGGCTAAGGTGGGAGGATCATGTATTTGAGGCCAGTCTGGGCAACAGAGAAAGAGGAAGGAAGGAAGGAAGGAAGGAAGGACGGATGGGAGGGAGGGAGGGAGGGAAAAATAGGAAAAAAAGAAGAAACAACAGTCACTAGCACATGCAGTGTATAGAATGAAGCACTTGCTATCTTATTCTCTGGTATAGCCCTGGTGCCTAACAGTTGCTTGACAAGTATTTGTTAAATGAACAATCTTTTTGTTCCTTGTTGAAAAGATGGATTTAAACTTTGTGAGGTTGTTATTTTTATCATTTTGATAAAATTTCTGCCTGTTATAAGATCAAGGGCTGTCTGTACCATCTTTTTTCCCTACTTGTCTACTATAAATTGTTTATGAGTAGGTCTTGCTGGCAGGTATATGGTGCTTGTGCACCTTTTTGATAGATCATTGGTATTTGATGACATTGTATCACAGACATGATTACTCAGGAGGAGATAAGTAAGTTGCCCAAGCTCATCTGTAAGGAAGAATTGCCACTTGGGAAGTATGGTCTCATGGTGAAGATATTCCCATCTGGAAAGCAGGTATGCAAAAGCTACTTTCAAGTGGCAAGCAGTGAACAAAAGAGCAAGATTTAGATTAGTTAGTGTAGAGAAAGTAACTTCACAGGGGAGGTGGCATTAGGGGTGTCTGTGATCACACACCTTACCTAGCCCATTTCTGGGCACCTAGCTGGTATTAAGCAAGTAGGTATTGGTGGTTAATTCACCTTAACTGGCCTGAGCTAGGGATATGCATCTTCAGGGTCATGTTCAACTCTCTGCTTGCTCTGGACGTCTGCCCAGCTGTGAGCTCCACCCATAATCACTTGCCACTACACATAGACACCTAGTAATTGTGTCCTCCAGTTATGATGATTTGGGTTGGTGCGCCTGTTTATTAGCACAGGATTATTTCTGGCATTCCCTAAAATAGCAGCACAAGATCCATCAGCAGCTGCAGTCATGGCAACTGCACTCACCTGAGTCTGTGGGCAGGTAGAACACCAGGCTGGTTAAGAAGGAGAAGAGCAGGCAGGGAATGATGACATTGACAATGAAGTAGAGGGGCAGGCGCTGCATGACGAAGTGGTAGGTGATGTCCAGGTACGGGGTAGTGGGGCAGCAGGAATAGAATACCCGGTGCTTCCAGCCCCGGGCCTCCTTGATCACCCACTCCCCGCTCTCCATGAAGTTGCTCAAGTCTGGCTGGTCGCTTTCCTAAGAAATGAAATGAGGTTAGGAAACCCCAGCCAAGTCACCCTGAGAGGGGACAGGATTTTGTAATCAGTAGTGACAAGGCAAGAGTCTCCAGTTCTGAGGGTCATGTACCCAGGAGGGACACTGGACCACTTCTGCTTTGGGGTCTGAGGTTCTTTTCCTATAATACAGGGGTGTCCAAACTTTTGGCTTCCCTGGCCCACATCAAATAAGGAGGAATTATCTTGGGCTGCACATAAATTATATAATGTAGTTAGTACGTGTACATAATAAGGGAGTCATGAAGAAAATAAATGCTAAAAAAACACATGATGTTAAAAGATTTTGTGGGGCCTCATTATTAGTGTCCTGGCATCAGGTTGGAAGTGCTTGCTAAAATGAAGGGTTTTAGCCTATTGGGGGTCTTCATTTTGGCTCCATATTCAAGTCATCTGGGAGCTTTGAAACTCTGGTGTACCAGCCCCACCCCAGGTGGATGAAATCAGAATTCTTGAGAAAGCACTGGGCATAGGAGATTCATTTATGCTGCCAGTTAGTTCTCAGGCGCAGTGCATCAGGAACTTTCCCAAACAACTGAGAACTACCAAACTAGATGATTCCTTAATTCTAACTGGTGCTGATGATTATTGTTGTTGTTAGGTGCGGTTGAGTCAGGTCCAACTCATAGTGACCCTGTATACTACACAATGAAATACTCCCTGATACTGTGCCATGCCTGGCACTATGTCAGTGCCTCTCTGCTATTCATAGGGTTTTCAATGGCAGATTGTTTCGGGAGTGGGCTGCCAGGTCCTTCTCCCTATGCTGCAGCAGCTGGGGTTCCCAGGCAGTTTTCTATCCACAGACTAACCAGGCCTGCCCCTGCTAAGCTTCTGAGATCAAGCAGGATCAGATGCTGTGGTGCTATGGTTGCAGAAGGTGCTGATGATAGGAGCTAGTAAGTTTCGATCTGGTTTAGGAGAATGAGGTCTGGAAACAGAACCACTGAGGTAGGACAGTCACTAAGCAACCAATTTGGTCACCTAAGTTGAGTTCAATTCCCAGCACCGCAAAAATGGGAGAAGGACCTGGCAATCCACTCCCAAGGGAATCCTGAAACAGCCATTGAAAACCCTATGAGGGTCACTATGAGTTGGATACCGACTCGATGGCACCTAACAACAACAACAAGTTTCTGTCAGACCACATGAGTTTCATTTTCCTAAGTCCCTTTCTTCAAAGGAAACAGGTAGTGACTTGGTCAACAGCTAACAAACCAAGTCCCATTCTTTTAAGAAAAACAAGTCCCATGACTTGGCCAGTAGTCACCTCGCTAATCAATCTCTAAGTAGAAACAACAGGAACAACTACCCTTTAACTCTACTGGGCCAAGATACATGTTACCCTCTAACTGAAGACCAGTCTGCTATAGCTAGCTCAAAAAGTCCACCAAACAAAATCCCCTAGACAACAGCCCCACTTTGGCTACCCAGTTGGGACCCCCTCTGTTCATTGGAGGTTTTGTTTGTCCTCTTGGTAAATCTTCCTTGCTCTCATTTGCCTTGGATATCTGTGCATTTATTCCTTGGTCTGTGGACCTAGGGGCCCGGCACCTGGCACCAGAGGAGAAACTCAGGTTTCACTGTGAGCTTCTGATTATCTGGGGGCAAAGTTGGGACCAGAATCTCACTTTTCCTGAAACCAGTATCATCACACGAGGTCGCCACCTACCGGGTTGATGACCACCACAGAGCCATCATAGGTCCAGGTGCCCAGCTTCATGCTGCAGTTCTGTTCATCAAAGGGAAAGTGGGTGACGATGATCTCACAGTAGCTTTTAAAAATGGCTGGAGGTGTCCATGTGATGTGGCCTGTGTAGTCCAGGAGCACTTTTGTGAACTTGACAATGGCAAAGTCACCATCTGCACTACAGTTGGGATAAGAAAGGAAAATGGCTCCAAGTGACAGATGAGCCTTCCAGTTCTGCTTGGAGATGTTAATAGGAGACAGCTGCTAATTATTCAGCTGCTAATTATAGAAGCTTCCTCTTCATAGTGTGGCTTTTTAATCTATGGCAATGTTTTCCAAATTTGCCTGATAATAAGAGTTACTGGGGTGCTTGTTAAAAATACAGATTCTTGAGCACTAAGTAAGCCCTGAGTCAAAACGTCTGGGGAAGAACTTGAGAATCTACAGGTTTAAAGAAATAACAGGTAACATGAGTCCTTGTTACCTCAGATTTTCTTTTCCAGTCCTCAGGGATATTTGTAATGTTAATCTCAGTCTGTCCCCTCTCCATATACTTTGAGAGTTAACCAAGTATTTAAAAACACCTCCAGTGACTCTGTGACAAGCAGGCTAGGGAAAGGATCTATTACCCCTTTAAGAATTATTTAGAACTCAGTGGAGTTGGGTCACAAACTGAGGTGCTGCCAGGGCCAGGCAGGGAGGAATGATTTGAATGAGGCTTGTGAACCAAGAACCCCTCTCCTCACAGGAAGGTGCCACCGCCCCAGTACTGCCCCTGCTGGTGTCCACATGGGTGGGAATGCCCAGTGTTACCTGATGTCTGGATTCTTCCTTAGAAGGTGGAAACTTAGATTTTTTTAAAAAATCAAAAATTTCCAAAATTTTGAATGTTGAATTTTTCCAGAGAAGCTCAAAACCTAAAATTTAACATGATATTTCCTGATTTTTCCAATGTTGGCAATAATTTCTTCTCCTTTTTCATTTTTTATTTCCTTTTTGGGGGGGCAGCAAGGATGAAGCCCAGGGCCTTCCTTACATGCTAAGCACATGCTCTATCACTGTTCTGTATCCTTAGCCCTGGCAATTATTATTATTATTTTTAAAAATCATGGTAGGTACTAAAAAGTAACAATAAGCCACTTCTGCAGGCTTTATTCAAGGGACAGGCTGCTCTTCCATAATGGCTAACAGATTTGGCAGAGAGAATGGCATTTTAAGTTGAATAAGTGTTGACTGGGTGGGGTGGAGTTTGCTTCAGTGGATTTTCAGGGGCATAATGGCACATATTGGCGCCCTGTCTTAAATCAAGAGATTTTGTTCCTGTGATTTTTCCTTATGGCTGAAGTGGGGCTGTTTATGCAGAAAACTCTGGCATTAGACCTTCCCAAAAGAGCAGAGGTCAGAGGATGATCTGAATCTCTCCGTATAAGCAGGTAAAATGGGGTTCTTTCTCCCCTAGGGTGTTCCTGAGTGAGCATGTTGAAAGGTCCAAGACTTTCACTGTCTCCTCAGGCTCTTACTGAAAGAGAAACTTAATATAGGCACTCTATAAGCATATTTGCTCAGAAAACTCACATACATGATTGGGGGATTTGGCTCAAGCTTGAATCCCAAGTATAATCAGACAATATGAGACAGAATATCAAAGCTGGGAGGGCTACCATCGGGGGTATTGTTTGCATCCCTGGCCCCTGCCATCTCCTGGTACATCTGCTGGGACATACAGCTTGCTTCCCAGACACATGTTGTGTGATGTCAGACCATAAATCCTCTATGCCGAGATGAATGCTCCTGCCTTGGAAGGATACTCTTTGAAATGAACATTCCCTAACAAATGAAGGGCATATGATAATGGATGTGTCATTAGACCAAGTGTCTTGAATCACATTATAATTTCTCAACACGCAGTTTGTTGCAGAGCCCAGCTGATGGGCAGTGTATGTATCCCAGACATCAGTTTCAGGATGGCATTGAATAACAGGATGCAATGAATAACAGGACTGGCAGTTCAGACCTGTTTAGCAAGGAGGATATTTGATTCCAAGGAACTTAGCGATAGGAAGTTTGGGTGCCCTGGATGGTTGCCACACACGCCGCTCAGGAGCTCTCAGGGATTTAATGTCCCCTACCCACATCCCTGATTCAATTTGGCTCCAATAATTGTTTCTATTCATAACATGAGACACCATATGGCACCCCTAGACTGTCACCGTGGCTCTGGTTCTTAAGGGTTATTTAATGTTAACAGTGGTGAGAAGCTTGCTGGCAGCCCTTCCATGAGGACACTCGGCTCCACTTGCCCCAGGAAGCCCCTCCCACCTGTCACTTTGCTTACTTGTTATAGAGAACAAGGTCTGGCCTCCAGATCTTTTCCGAGGGAATGTGAATTTTTTTCACGCCACCATAGTCATCTGGATTCCATTTTAGGTTGTAATCCACCCATTGCTAGAAACGAACACACTTAGCCAATTAAAAAGCCAAAAACATTTGTTTAAAAATCCCAGGTGATCTGTAACTCTACAGTGAACATTTTATTCTATAAACTTTCTATTCTTAAACATCTACATATTTTTATTTTTTATAAAAATACATGATGGTATTTTGTAACCTCCTTTTATTACCTAATATATTGAGGATATATATCCATGACATAAGTGTTTTTCATTTTTTATTTCTAATGGTACCGAGGGCTATATATATTTTACTACATAGTTATACCATCTTTTATTTAGTCCAGTCCCTATATTGGGCTTTTAATTGGTTTTTGTTTGCTTGTTTTGTTTCTGTTTGTTGTATTACAGACAATACTATAACGAACATCCTTATAGCTGATTATATGTAACTTTCATATATGAGAAAGTCCAAGAGCATATACTAGATGAACATTTTATAAGTATTATCAAATTGCCCTTCAGAAAACTGAACGGGAAGCCTCCCACGTTGTTGGGTTTCTTTGTTGTTGTTTGCTTTGTTTTATTTATTTATTTTTTTGGCAGTATCTGGGTATTGGACCCAGGGCCTCACACATACTTTGCAAATACTCTACCAGTGGGCTGTACCCCCAGCCCATTTTATTTTTATTTTCAGTCAGGATCTCATTAATATTATGCAGGCTGCCTCTTACCTTGAATCTAAGATCCTTCTGCCTCTGCCTCCTGAGTCTCTGTGCACCAGCAAGGCCTGGCTTCTTTTTTCTTTTTTTAAGAGTAACTAATAGCCAGGTGTGGTGGTATAAGCCAATAATCCCAAGCAACTTGGGAGGCAGAGGCATGAAGATCTTGGATTCTAGGCCAAAAGCAGCCTGTGCAACCTAGCGAGACCCTATCTCAAAATAAAAAAATGCAGAAGGGCCTAGGGGATTCACCTCAGTGGTAGAGCACTTGCTTAACATGGACAAGGCCTTGGGTTCAACCTTCTAGTACAGGAAGGGAATAAAAAAAAGAGTAATAGAATTGTTGCACAAACTTATATAGAAAGTTAGGATGATAATACTTATGTTTAAGGTGATATGATTTACTTCATATGGGGTCACAAGATGCTGCTCATGATCTGGATTTACTTAAAAAGCACAAGGTAAAAAAAATATGCTGCCAGTCTAGCACCACATACAGAAAGTATTTTGTTTATTATATTTATTTGAGAAAATTGTATTGGTTCATCTTTTGTATATTTAATTGGTGAAAAATTTGGCTGTCACTTTAATAAAGTTGCAAAAATAATTATACCTAATTAAAAAATAAAATTAAATAAAAATCTCAGGTGATCAAGAACCTGGATGGGCATAGTAATCCAGATATTGATAGAAATTGTGCTTTGGGTAGAAACGTTTGATTCAGAATTCAGTGTTCATTTTAGTAAACAATAAGAGCAAACATACAGCACTATGTGCAGGCCGTGTTTTAAGCACTGTAGTAACTCATTTAGTCTTCATAACAATCCTGTGGAGTTTAAGAGTGATTAATTTCTCCATTTTACAGATAAGGAAAGGAAGATCCCCATGTGACACAGCTGGGAGGCAGCAGATCCACCAGGCCACACTGCCCTCGCCCCTCCCAAGAAACGAGAACGGCCCCAGTGTGAACATTTTCATCAAGTAGGGAGTATCATTTTTAGAAAGTGTTATATACTTTTCTACATTATAAAAGTAGTATTTGCCTAATGCAACAAGTTTGGATAACACATGTTATGGATTGAGTTGTGTTCCCCTGGAATTCATACCTTAAGTGCTAACCCAGTACTTCAGAATGTGACCTTATTTGGAGACAAGGTCTTTACAGAGGAATTAAGTTAAAATGAGATCATAAGGTTGGCCCTAGTCCAATATGACCAGTGTCGTTATATAAAAAGGAAGTGTAAAGACATGTAGATACTATGTCTTTCTGAGACCTATCCAGGGAGGATGCCATGTGAACATGAAGGTGGTTATCTATGAGCCAAGGAGAAAGGTCTGGAGTAGAGCCTCCCCTCACAGCCCCCAGAAGGAAGCAACACCACTGCCACCTTGACTTTGGAAAGTGGTGAGATGATAAATTTGTTGTTGAACCCACCTGTTTGGTGGCACTGTGGTGTGGCAGCCCCAGCAATCAAATACACACAGGAAAAGCTCAATGTAAGAAACGAAAATGGAAACCAAACAGGATCAGTACTCCTGTCCCAACAAATTATCAACTGTCAACATTTTGATATATATCTATGTTTCCCAAATTGATTTCCTCTGGGCCTAGGTCTGACTTCAGGGTGAAAAAAGAGAGCGTACGTACAACTGCCTGGCAGAATTACCTGTTTCAGACGAATGTTAGTTGTCACAATCTGATTAACTTCATCCTGAAAAAGAGAAGGTCTCCTCTTTAGGAGGCAGAGGGGAGCCGTGGGGGTGCCCAGGGGAGGAGGCCTGGAGGGAGATGGGGGGCCTGTGGAGAGCTTGTCTTACCACGTTGATGAGCTGTATCAGCTGCAGGCCCACGGTGACCTCGACGGCCTGCCGGTGGTCCTCCACTGGCCGGACCACGTTGCTGTAGTCCTTAAATAGATTCGCCACCAGACGGGTCTCATGTTCGGAGCCCAGGACAAGGCCAACTGGACAGCAAATGACACATACACTGTCAGACTCTGCTCCCCACCCTCCGTGCACTGATGCAAGCAATTGAGGTGTAACTAGCTAGTGGAAGGAATGTGGGCCCTAGTGGAAGGCTCTTGCATGCAGCTATTATTGCCCTAAGTCTCTCTCTAAGTACCATGGCTAGTGTGGTCCCTTACCTGGCAAGGTGGAGTGGGGCATGTCAGAGTATCACAACACTTGCACTTTGGATACATGACATTCCTTAATATAGCCCCTAGCTGAATCACATTTGTCAGGAGCGCACACATGCACACACACATGCTCACACACACATGAAGAAAAGTCCACTGAAAAGCTGCTGTCAGCTTTTCAGTGACCTCAGATCTGGGCTGACCTCAGATCTCATGACACCAAGAACAGTCAAAAATGATGCTGGTTCATACTCCCTAGGGTGGCCATAGTTAACAAAATGGAAAATAACTAGTGCTCATGAGGTCGTGGAGAAACTGAAACCTCATATGTTGCTGGTGGGAATATAAAATGGTAGTCCCTCCACAAATTAAACAGTTACCATGTGACCCAGCAATTCCAGTAACAGCACTATTTAAAATAGTTAAAAGGTAGAAACAAAAATGTCTATCAACAGAAAAATGGATGAACAAATTGTGGTATTCCCAAACAATGGAATATTATTCAGCCATAAAAAGGAATGATGTGCTGATACATGCTACAACATGAATGAATATTGAAATCATTATGCTAGGTGAAAGAAGCCAAGCATAAAGTGGCACATAGTGTATGATTTCATGTATATAAAATATCCAAAGCAGGTAAATACAAAGAGATGGAAAGAAGATTAGCGGTTGCTAGTTACCAGGGGGACAGGACTAATAGATACAGGTTTCCTTTTGAGATGACAAAAATTTCTGGAACTAGGTAATGGTGATAGTCATTTAACACAGTAAATGTTCCTAATACCACTAAACTGTACACCTTAAAATGGTAAATTTTATGTAATGTAGATTTTACCACAATTTTAAAAGATCACTGCCAGTAGATAACATGTCCTAATTAAACTTTTAAAATAGAGTGGAAACCCTGTGCTCTGTTGATCTGGGTTTAGGTTCCTATTTGGAACATGGTGATTCCAAGAAATCTTGTTTATCTTTTCCTTAAGTGTAGAGAGCAATGCCATAAAAAACTCTCAAGCCTACAGTGCCTGAGCAAGGGGACAGAATATTTACAATACTCAAAGGCATGATTCTATGATTCCCTTCCCAGCTTCACCAGGTGCCATATCCTGAGTCTGTTGAGGCTGGGAGACATTCTCGACTGACATCCGGAGAGGGTGGATGACTTGCCCAAGGTCATGCAGCCAGAAGGGCAGAGTTCACATTAGATCCTGTCACTTGGTGCAGAATTTGTGTTGTGGTGTGAGCTGGCTTGGGACCACACAACTGTGTGTACCCTTATTCTTAGGAGAAAGTCTGTTCCAAATTCTAACAAGTGCTGTATGAAGGATCTTTGTAACTCAAGCCTTGCATGGATTGAGGATGATCGGAGAAAAAAGACACATGATCTATTTGCCCTGATCCATGTAACCAGATCTCCCCCTTCCGCAGGTTATTGCCGAGGCCACCACAACTTCTCTGTGGGCCAAGAAAACTTTATATGTTGAATGAATAAGATACGATTCCTTTTTGTCCAGAACCTATCGCTTCTGAGACAGGTTATCATTTTTCTTTATTATTTTTCTCCTTTGGCTCTAAGCTTGGAAGAGTTTGTAAATAACATATTCATTAAGTAAAAAGTAATTATTTTGCGCTGGGCATGGTGGCGCAAGCCTGTAATCCCAGCAGCTCGGGAGGCGGAGGCGGGAGTATCAAAAGTTTGAGACCAGAGGCAGTCTGTGTAATTTAGTGAGACCCTGTCTCAAAAAGTAAAAAAAAAAATGGGCTGGGGGTGCAGCTCAGTGGTCCAGCCCTTGCAAAGCATGCAGGTGCGAGGCCCTGGGTTCAATCCCCAGTTCCGCAAACAAACAAACAAAAAAAGTAATTACTTTTATTAACCAAAGAAATAATAGCCACCTCAACAACTTATTATAGGGCAGGCACTCTTAACAGGTGCTTTCTATATACTACCTCAGTCTTCACAACTGGGTGAAGGAGGTACTATTCTGGTCCCTCACTTTACAGATAAGAAAATTGAGGTATAGAGAGGTAAGGTGACCTGCTCAGATTCCATAAGTGGTGGAGTCAGTATTCAAACCTAGAGCCCCAGGTCTCAACAACTATTTCTCACCTAGATTTTTGGATCTGCGTGAAATAACCAATGTTAAGCAATGAATTGATACATTTCATTCTCCCACCTGAGTGTGCATTTTAATTATCTTATAGAGCTTTATTAAGACCTCTGTGTTGGTATTATGCTCTTGAATCCTTATAATGATCCCATGAGTTCATTTTCTTTGAGGTACTGTGGGTTTGAACCCAGGGTCTCATACTAGCTTTGCAAGTGCTCTACCACTGAGCTGTACCCCTAGCCCAATTTTCAATCTTTTATCTTGAGACAAGTTTTCACTAAGTTATGCAGGCTGCTTCTGGCCTCAAACTCATGATCCTTCTGTCACCATCTCCCAAGTTGCTGGGACTAGAGGTGTGCACCACCAAACCCAGCTCTATAAGGTCATCCTTTACTGTTATTTCACAGATGACAGAATTGAGGTTCAGAGGTTTGAGTGATGCATTTGTGGTTCCCCTGCCAGTTAGAGGTGGGAATACAACCACATGCCATTTACTTTTGGAATGTGTCATTTCCATTCAGATTTTTGGAGCTTTCAACATCTTCATTGTTACTCTCTTTGACCTTGACCTAGCCCACCTCTTCGTTTCTAGTCTTCCAAGTTTTCTGAACTCCAAAGCTTCCAACAATACTAAAGAGGTCCAACTATACAGAGCTTTCACATGACACCTCCCTTAAACCATCTGCCGCATTCTATGACAGTTCAAGGGAGGGTGTCATTCAAGGATCCAGTTTTTACAGTTGCCTTCACACCTTGTCCATCCCGGGCCCCACCCACTCCACCATGGAGACTGAGACTGGCAGTGGATTGTTCAGTGCCTTGGCTGTTGTTTTGCTATTGTACCATGCTGGTTGCTTGCTTGCTTATTTATTTATTTATTTATTTATTTATTTATTTATTTATTTATTGTGGTACTGGTGGGAGAGTTTGAACCCAGGCCCTTGCACATAGTTTGCAAGAGTTCTACCACCGAGCTGTACTCCTAGCTCCTTTGTTATTTTTTTATCTGGACATGGGTCTTGCTAAGTTGCACAGGCTCCCTTTGCCTTGAACGTATGATCCTCTTGCCTCAGCTTTCCAAGTTGCTGTGGTTATAGGTGTGCACAACTGAGCCTGGCTTATTTTTAAATGGCTGTTTATTTCAATTTGACAGGAAGAATATACTAGAAAGCAATGGATAGAGCACCTGGTCAGCATTACATAGCAGGAAAGCTGTTAGGCCAACTCTATGGCCTACTAAGGAGAAGGAGAAGACTTGGAGACAGGCATGTCAACATTTCAGTGACATTTACCTCCTCCTGTCCCACCCCAGCCAATAACAATGTGTCATGTTCCTTCCATAAGGAATTTTTGAATAAGTCTACATTTCTTAGGTTGGTTTTAATGGTGCAGGGTGAGAGGATAGAACATTTACAAGACCTCAAGACAGAATTCTATGATTCTCTTCCCAACTCCCATATGGCCTGGAGAGTTGGGCCAGTTCTTCATGGGTTCAATGAATCATAGTAAATTAGTTTCATAAAAAGGCAGGGTATAAGTTAACAGACAAATCATGTCAAGGTCTGTCGTTTTAGTTAACCTACATTAGTAACCTTTATTTGGATGGTGGTAACATTATTCATTCATCAAATATTTGTTGAGCATTGACTATATGCAAACACTGTCTTAGGAACTTTGAGGCATTCAGAGGTAAACCTGGCACAAATCCTGTCTCTCTGCCTTCATGGAGATTGACATTTGTCATTTACATAAATAACTATGAACAAGTTGGAAGGTAATATGCCATAAGAAAGGTGGCAATGAAATAGTTGAGATTCTGGAGGCGGAAGAGAGAAAAAGGTTGAAATGAAAAGTGCTATATAAATAGAACAGTGATGATTTTGTGTTAAGCTAACACAGGGAAAAGTGTCCTTGACATGAATTAGAATTTTGCCCATAAAGAATTGACTCCAAGTAGGGGCATCCAGCCACAATAGCAAAGTGTGCTTTCTGCATACTGGTCCAATTTGTGTTTTTATGTAGGGAAGAACCCCTTGCTTTGGGTAAAAGGAATTTTGAACTGTTACTGGTCATGTAATTCTTACCTCAACCTGATGCTGTGTCTCTTATGGTCTTAGTCATTTCAGGCTGTTTTCTGACTGTGCATGTAACAAAGGAAATCCCCAATTGATCATATTCCAAAACATGTAAGTTAACTAACTTGGGAAAGGTCAGTTCATATATTTCTACCTTAGTTTCCTTATAACAGAAAATTGAACATGCTGGACTGCCTGATTTAGGTCTAAATTTCTGTGAACCACACATTGGAATCAATACCAGCACACTCTGATTTGATCAGAGTTTGATCAAAATACATAACACATTTTTTAATAGCTAATCAAGTATTTGTTGTCCTAAGAGATCTCTTAAGTATTTTTGGAGAAGCATATCACTTAGGAATTTTCGTTGAGTGTGGTGTTTGCAAACACACACACACACACACACACACACACACCCCAGACCAGTTTGGATCAAGTCCAAACTCCACAGTATATAATTGATCTGAGTTTAGCCTATTTCCCTCAACTCTGCTATTGAAAAAACTTAATAATACAGCCCTTTACCTGTTGCCCAGAAGGCCTGCATTTGTCAGAGCAATATTAGAGAAGTGAAATCACAGGATGTCAGCCACCTTGTTTCTCAGTTGGGATGATATCACCAGTAAACTTTTATATGAAGCAATCAGCAAACATCTCCTGTTTCCCTCTACCGGAAGTTTGGGATTCAGGATAGTGTTTCAGCTGCAGTGGTGTGACACATTCCAGAGTAGAGTGCAGGTCAAGGGCTGTACAAGGTTTTATACTTTCAATTCAAACTCAAACCTACATATAGTGCCATCCTTTAAAGAAAAAAAGCAGGAATGTATTTTTAAAAATTACAAAATGTTTCATGTTAATGGAGATAATTTAGTTACGATCATTAATAGGTTTATCTTTCTAGCACATGTAGCTGTCAATCAATCATCTTATCAGAAATTCTCCAAGAGCAGCAAAAGGCTTTGTTAACTCCATTATTTGTGATTATAACTTGCTGCTCTAAGTCCCTGTAGTGGTTCAAATACGAAGGCAGCTCCAGGATGCTTCCTGGTTGACCAGGGGTCCAGGTTCTACAAGTAGTGCTAAGTATTCATGTGGCTGAGTCTGACAGCAGGCACTAATAAAGAGAGAGACCTGGATGGCGACCTTGTAGCCCTTGACCTGGCAGCTCCCACTTGAACCGACTAACACAAAGTAAAAGTCTTCATTCAGAAATCCAGTCAAACCAACATCAGGAAAACACTAGCAGAGTAGCCTCTGGCTTGTGGGGCTTTGCCATTCTGTGTTCCCCTGAAAGAAGCAAGACCTCGGTTTGGGGGTCTCCAAGGAAAGCCCCCACCTCCAGCACTTACCTGAGCAGAGGCCAAGGAGCAGGAGGAGAGACCCTGGCTCCATGAGTGTGGGTGCAGATGCGGACCCGGAGCAGCCTGGTGCCTGCCCTACTCCCTGGCACACTCTGGCTGGACGCTTGGCTGCTAGACGGTTTGGAGAGCCAGGAGACTCCGTGGAGCTATTGTCTTACACCACCTGTTTGCAGCGGAACAGCTGGGCTGCCCACAGCCCTGAGCCCTGGGAGCTGCTCCCAGCCTTAAGCTGCTGCAGTTGTGCCTCACTCTAAACAATTGCTATGCTTTTGACAAGACGAGTGTGAGCTGTATTATATTTTAAATACATCATGAGTCAGGGGGATTTGGTTTTGTTTTGTGCTGGGGATCAAATTCTGGGGTCAAGCATGCTATAGATGCACCCTACCGCTGAGCTACACCCTCACCCTTGGGAGTCAGTATGTTGCCAGGAAGGTGAATCAGCAAGGTCCAGCAGGTCCAGAAAGCCTTGCTAAGAAGCCAGCAACAGATATGTCCCCGGCACAGCAGATAGTACCTTAGGTTGTTTGTTATATGAGAATTTATATGAGACACAGAAATTATAGACAGATTTTATTAAACGTAGAAAGAATAGACATTGATAGAAGGACAGTTCACTTTCAAAGCGTGAAGGCGGGCAGGAGTACAGGGCTACTGCTGCCTACAGTCAAGGCCACATGTGTGTTGCATAGGGAAATTTGGGCCCTGAGAGGAGGAAAGAAACATTTGTGGGGCTGTGCCTGGAATGGGCTTAAGGACTCCCCAGTGCCTTCTAAGGAATGGGCCCAGGAGTGGACATTTCAAAAAGTGAAGAATCCCAGTGGCTGTGATTGTGATAGGGAACAGGAACAGGCTCCACCTGGGGGTTAGTCTCACACAGTCCTTATCCTTCACAGCTAAACGTAGGAGTTTCTTTCTTTCTGTCTTTCTTTCTTTCTTTCTTTCTTTCTTTCTTTCTTTCTTTCTTAATCTTCCTAACAACCAGGCTCTTCATAGGGATATTGTTTATCAGGGAAGCACTGACCACTAGGTCCAGGCATTCGTCAGAGGGGCTCATACTCACGTCCATGTCTCTGCTGGCTGGTCAATAGATGGCTACAGAGCAGGTTGCTGCAGAGGCTCCTTCCTTCCCTTTCTTCCTACTTAGTACATTCTATCAGGTTCTTAATGAAAAACACACAGGGAAGAATTACTTTGAATGGTGAGCAACCCCCTCCCTTTTGTGTAAACCAGAACCTCATCTGTGTGCATTGATTCCGTTAGGATCATTTGGTCAGAGTAGATATCAGCTGTTTGTGTAATCATCTTAAAATCATACAACTCCACATGTTTCCAACATGAAAATGCATTTCCTCTGGTTTGTTATTGTTGCTGTTAGGTGCTGTCGAGTCGGTATCCGACTCATACAACAGCGGAAACACTATTGTCGGTGCTTCTCTGCTGTTCATAGGGTTCTCAATGGCAGATTGATTTTTGGGAGGGGGTTGCCAGGTCCTTCTCCCAAGCCTACAGCTTCTGGTGTTCCCTGGTGGTCTCCCATCCAGGTAGTAACCAGGCTCGACCCTGCTTAGCTTCCGAGATCTGATGGGATCGGATGCCACAGGGCTACAGCTGCAGGCTCCTCTGGTTTAGGGTTAGGCAAAATGGGTCTGGAGCTTTTGGGCCTGCATGAGTTTGCATGAGCGTGGCTTGTGTCAAATCTGCAGCTGGAGAGTTTTGGCTTTTAAGGCTTTAAGTTTGGCTTTTAAGGCTTCTTCCATAAAAGTGGTTTCCCTGGGCCTGAGTGGCAGTTTCCTCTCCTGTCACTGTGACAGGCAGCACCCAACCCACGTGAGCCACAGAGCAGAGTATGTTGACCCCATCCCCTGTTATTCCAGCAGAGAGTACTGACGAGGAAAAAGTGCCTCACCTCCCCAGGCCTGTTCCAGATCCCACTTCCTGCCGCCCATTCTCTGCCTACTCTCACTTGGGGAAGCAAAGAGCAGAGCGGTTCAGCTTTTCAAGTCCTTTGTTTAAAAAATTCCTAAAAGCCAGCAGTCAGTAATTGCTCAGTCTCAGAAGCATTTTTACCAAACTGAGCTTCTTTGCAGGGTGGAGGTGGGTTGGTAGCAGGAAGGGGTTATTTAAAGATACCCTACCTGCTCCTTCCCTAACCCCTTCCTGGGCTAGAACTTTATCAGATGAGCAAAATCTCATCTCAGGCCAAGGACAGCATCCTGCCAAATTGCCTGGGGCCAGTGGCTCCAAATAAATAGAGAAGGGGCTTGGAGAGTAGGGTAGAAAGCTGCAAATCATGTTATTTACATTTTTCTGTTGAAATTGCTGGAGATCTGTTAACTGTTTGCTAAAATAATTGGTCTCTCCCTTTCATAGCACAGTACAGCATGGCGAATTGCATCCCTCCTACCCCCGCCCACCACACCTTTCATCTACCTGGAGCCATGTGACTGAGTTCTGGTCAGTGAAAGGCAGGTGAGATTTTGTTGGGCCCTCGGGCCCCCTACCAGAGCTCCTCCATGCTGTTCTATCCTTCTGACTGGCTGGAATGGACAGAGCACCCACGGCAACTTTGGAAGCCACACACTGCAGATGCTTTGCTTGGGGCCTCCTGGATCCTTGAGTGACTGCCTGGAGGAGGGCGCCCCTCACTGCCCTGGGCATGATTTCATGAGTGAAAACAAAACATGTATTATGTGCAGCCACAGAAATCCTGGGGCTTATTTGTACAGCAGCTAGTGTTATTATGATTATTACAAAATTTAGTCCCTTGTACTGGGGTCCTGTGGTTAGAAATAGAAGCTCGGGGCTAGAGGAGATGATTTTCAAGCTGTGATTGGATAAGGTCAAAGGGATGAGTGTAGGCAGAAAAGAGAGGAGAACTAACATTAAAAGGTTGAGGAGGAGGAGGTAGCAAATATGACTGGGAAAGAGGAAGCAGTGAGGCAGGAGGAGATCCAAGAGAGGGGGCAGTTTGGGAAGCCTGGAGAATGTTCAGTAGAAGGAGGGAGTAATTTGCTGTTTTAATTGATGCCTTAGAGCCCATGAGATGAGGATAGAAATGACTATGGAGATTAGAAATACGGTGGCCACTGGTGAGCTTGACATGTACAAATCCAGCTGGAGTGAGTTTAAGAGGGGCTTTACTGCAAAGGGTGACTAAGAAATGAGGTGGTACCTGGTGGGGGAAGTAGAGGCAAGAGTCTTTTTGTTTTGTGCCCCTTTTTTGGCTGGGAGAAATAACAGCATATTTCCATGATGAGCATAGTAATCTAACAGTAATGGTTAAAAAATGATTACATAATCAGGAACAGGAATATAATACCCATAAAAATGCTTTCAAAAATGAGATTTACCATGTATACTTCTCTATAACTTGAAAAATGTATAATGGGTATATTCCTAATATAGCTTTAGATTTTCATTTTTAATGGCTCCAGAATATTCTGCTTTTTAATTTATAAATGTTGGTGGAGTACAGAGTAACAAGTCATTTGCTACATCCATTATGTAACTATTGAATCAGTTTGTTTACACATTCATCACCTTACATATTTTCAGAACATTATGAACTAAAGTGGAAAAGAAAAAGGTGGAAATTTTAATTATCATGCAATGAGAATCATATGCAATCATGGGTTATATTCTCGATTTTTCTCCTTCCTTCCTTTTTTTCATGTACTCATATAGTTGCATCTTGTATTCTGTGTTTTTCCTCTCCCTCTTTACCCCTCTGCATTGTTTCCCCATCCTGCTTCCCCAACCTCTGCTCCCAATTGCTGATCTTCTTCCTCTTCCTACCGGGTCCACTTGTATTTTCCATTCTTATGTGATTGTTCATTTTAATATATCTATATATGTAAATTTTTTCCCTTTAAGTTAGATTTAGCTCCCACATATGAGTGAGAACATATGGTATTTCTTGTTTTGAGTACAGGTTAATTCAGTGAGAATTATCTTCTCTAGTTCCTTCCATTTTGCTGCAAATGACATAATTTCATTCTACTTCATTGCTGAATACTATTCCATTGTGTATATTACTACAATCCATTCTTCTGTTGATGAACATCTTGCTTGATTCCGTACCTTTGCAATTGTGAAGAGTGCTGCATTAAATATGGAAGTGCAGGTGTCCCTGTGGTATGATGGCATATCTTCTTTTAGGTATAGTCCTAGGAGTGGTGTCGCTGGGTCATATGGTAGTTCTAGTCTTAATTTTCTAAGGTACCTCCATATTGATTTCCAAAGTGGCCAAACTAATTTACAGTGCCAGCAGTTATGTAAAAATGTTCCTTTTTCTCCACATCCTCACCAGCATTTATTATTACTTGTTTTGTTAATCTTGGCCATTCTCACCAGAGTGAGATCAAATCTCAGTGTTGTTTTGATTCGCATTTCCCTAATGGCTAGAAATATTAAGCATTTTTAATGTGCTTATTGGCCATTTGTATTTCTTGAGAACTATCTGTTCAGTTCCACTGCCCAGTTATTTATTGGATTATTTGTTATTTTGGTGTTTGATTTCTTAAGTACTCTGTATATTCTAGAAATTAGTCCTCTTGTGAATAGGATGCAAATATTTTCTCCCATTCTGTGGGCTCTCTCTTTACTCTGTTAATTGTTTCCTTTACTGTACAGAATCTTTTTAGTTTTATGTAATTCCATCTGTCAATTTTTGGTGCAGTTTCCTGGGAAATTGGAGTCTTATTAAGAAAATACTTGCCTATGCCTATGTGTTGGAACATGTTCACTATTTTCTAGTAGTTTTAAGGTTTCTGCTTTTAGGTTGAGGTCTCTGGTCCATTTTGAATAGACTCACATATAGATTGAGAGATATGAGTCTATTTCATTCTTCTGCATGTGGAAATCCAATTTTCCCAGCACCATTTGTTGAAGAGGGTATCCTTTTTCCAATGTATATCTTTAGCCCCTTTGTCAAAGATCAAGTAGCTGTAGTTATGTGGATATATCTCTGGGTCTTTAATTCTATTCCATTGATCTTCATGCCTGTTTTTGTGCCAGGACCAAGCTGTTTTTGCCACTATGGCCCTGTAATATAGTTTTAAATCAGGTGTTGTGACATCTCCTGCACTATTTTTGCTGCTTAGGATTGTTTTGACTATACACAGTCTTTTGTGCTTCCATATGAATTTTAGGATTTTTAAAAATATTTCTGCAAAGTATATCATTGGAATGTTGATGGGGATTACACTAAATCTGTACATTGCTTTTGGTAGTATAGCCATTTTCACAATATTCTCTGATCCATGAGCAAGGGAGGTGCTGCTGTCTTCTAGTATCTTCTGCTATTTCTTTCTTTAATGTTTTGAAGTTTGATTGTAGAGATTATTAGGGTCTTTGGTAAGATTGTTGTTGTTGTTAGGTGCCGTCGAGTCAGTATCCGACTCATAGCGACCCTCATAGGGTTTTCAATGGCAGACTGTTTCGGGATTGCCTTGGGAGTGGATTGCCAGGTCCTTCTCCCATTTTTGCGGTGCTGAGAATTGAACTCGGGACCTCAGAGACTGCAGCGCAGCACTCTACCCACTGAGCTAAATCCCAGCCCTTGGTAAGATTAATTCCTAAATATTTAATTTTTGGTGGGCTATTCTGGATGGGATTGTTATTTTCCTTTCATTATCTTCCTGTTTGATGATGGTATAAAGAAAGGCTACTGATTTTTGAATGTTAATTTTGTATCCTACAACTTTGCTGAAGGAACTAATTAGATCTAAGAATTTTCTAGTGGAATTTTTTTAGTATTGTTTAGGTATAGGATCATGTCGTCTGTGAATATAGTTTGAGCTCTTCTTTCCCAATTTGTATTCCTTTTATTTCTTTCTCTTGCCTTATTGCTCTGGTGAGGAATTAATCATGATATTGAATAAAAGGGGAGAGAGTGGACATCCTTGTCTTGTTCCTGATCTTAGCGGGAATGCTTTTAATTTTTCTCCATTTAATATGATGATGGCTGTAGGTTTGTCATATATGGCCTTATGATGTTGAGATAAGTTCCTTCTATGCCCAATTTCTTCAGGACTTTTATCATGAAGGGATGTTGAACTTTGTTAAAGGCCTTCTCAGCATCAATTGAGATGATCATGTGATTTCTGCCTGTCAGTCTTTTGATATGTTGCATTACATTGTTTTATGTATGTTGAACCAGCCTTGCATCCATGGAGTGAAGACTACCTCTGTCTGATGTATGATCTTTTTTATGTGTTGTTGTATTCAGTTTGCAAGAATTTTATTGAGGATTTTTGCATCAATGTTCATCAAGGAAATTAATCTATAGTTCTCTTTTTTTGTAGTGTCCTTATCTGGCTTTAGTATCAGGGTGATATTAGCTTCATAAATGAATTTGGAAGTATACCTTCCTTTTCTATTATATTAAATAATTTGAGGAGGATAGGTATTAATTCTTCTTTATAGGTTTGATAGAATTCAGCTTTGAAACTATTAGGACCTAAACTTTTCTTTTCAGGGTGGATTTCTATTACTGCGTCTATCTTGTTGGCTGAAATTGGTCTGTTTAATTTGGTTATGTATTTAGGGTTTGGTTTTGGGAAGTCATAAGTGTTGAGGAATTTATCCATTTCTTCTGTATTTTCATTTTCAGAGGAGCAAACTTTCTCAAAGTAGTCTCTGATGATTGTCTATATTTCATTGGTATCTGTTGTTATATCCCTCTTCTCATCTCTGATTTTATTAATTTAGGCCTTTCTCTCTCTCTCTCTCTCTCTCTCTCTCTCTCTCTCTCTTTCTCTCTCTCTCAATTTTGGTGAGTCTAGCTAAGGGAGTGTCAATTTTGTTAACTTTTTCAAAGAACTCTTGGTTTTGTTAATTTTTTTAATTGGAAAATTTTAATGTACACCTTAATGTGATTCATTCTGACATCCTTTTCATTATGACATTTCCATATATGCATTTTGATGTACATTATTCATATAGGTTGGTTTTGTTAATTTTTTGTATTCTTTTAGTCTCTAGTTAATTTTTGCCTCAATCTTAATTATTTCTTTCTACATACTCTTTTTGGGGTTGGCTTGTTGTTGGCTTTCTAGTGCCTTTAGGTATAACATTAAGTTATTTAATTGGACCTTCCCTATCTTTTTGATGAAGGCAGTCATGGCTATGAACTTCCCTGTTAGAACTGCCTTTTCTATATCCCATAGATTCTGATAGGTTGTGTTTTCATCACTTGATTGAAGGAAAATTTTAATTTCCTTTCTGATTTCTTTGATGACCCACTAGAAGTGTTAACTTCCGTGTATTTGTAACATTTCTGGAATTTTTCTTGCTTTTGTATTCTAGTTTTATTCCATTGTGATCTGATAAATTACAGTGGATGGTTTCAATTTTTTTTTTTTTTTGTATATTTTGGGGCCATTTTGTGGACTAAAATGTAGTCTATTTTTGAAAAAGGTCCATGTGGGGCTGAGAAGAATATGTATTCTACTTCTGAAGGAAGGACTATTCTGTAAATATCTGTTAGATCTAGTTGACCTATGGCATTGTTTAAGTCCATCATTTCCCTGCTCAATTTTTGCTTTGATGACCTGTCTCTTGCAGAGAATGGGGTGTTGAGATCTCCCATAATAACTGTGTCTGGACCAATGTGTCCTTTATCACTAGTAAGGTTTCTTTCATGTAGTTAGAAATGCCTATGTTTGTTGAATAAATATTGACTAATGTTACATCCTCCTGGTTGACTCTTCCTTTTACTAGTATGTAGTGATCATCTTTGTCTCCTCTGATTAGTTTCGGGTTGAAGTCCAGATTATCAGAGATTAATATAGTTACTCTTCCTTTCCTTTCCTCTTTCTTTCTTTTCTTTCTTTCTTTCTTTCTTTCTTTCTTTCTTTCTTTCTTTCTTTCTTTCTTTTTATTGGTTTCCACAGCTTGGTATACTGTTTTCCCGCCTTTATTTTCAGACTTTTGTGGTTTCTGTTAATGAGATGAGTCTCTTGAATCTCACATATTGAGAGTTTTTGTTTTTTAATCCAGTTGGCCAATTGATGTCTCTTGATGGGTGAATTAAGACCATTTACATTTAGAGCAATTATTGAGAGGATCTTGGTGTTCGGTATTATTTTGGTGGTTGTTTCTCTTCTTTGGTTCTTAATTAGCTTATTATGTTCATGAGTTTCTCTCATGTTTTTTACTTATTCCTTTGGCCTTGCATTTCGGCTTATCTTGCTTCTTTCACATGTAATATATTTTTCAGAATTTTCTGCAATGCTAGCTTGGTGGATGTGAATTGCTTAAAATTGTCTATATCATGGAAAGTCTTGAATTCTCCATTTATTTTAAAACATAGCTTTGCCAGGTAAAATAATATTGGTTGGTAGTTATTCTTTTCTCAGGACTTGAATAATGTCTGACTGCTTTCCTTGCCTTTAGGGTTGTTGCTGAGAGTCAGCTGTTATTCTGATGCTGTTGCTTTTGTTCTTGATTGTCATTTCTCTCTTGCAGCCTTTAAAATAACTTTGCTCTCTAGATTTGGTATTCCCATTACAATTAGTCATGTAGAGGATCTGTCCTGGTGTGCTATATTTGGAGTTCTGGAAGCCTCTGTGGTTTGGATGTATATTTCTTCCATTATGTTTGGGGAAGTTTTCAGCTATTCTCTCTTTGAAAATCTTCCCTATGCCCCTAGTGTTAGTTTTAGTGCCTTCATTAACCCCTTATATTTGAAAGTTGCATCTCTTCATCTTATTGAAGACCTGTTGAAAATTTTGATCATACTGCCTCATCTTTCTGTCTTTCTTGTTGTCTGAATAGGTAAGTTCTTCGATGTTTTCTTCAGTATCAGAAATTTTACTTTTCGTTTCCTCAATTCTTGATACCATAAATCTACTGAAACTTTAAATTGGTTGACTGTATTTTGTAATTCTAGAATTTGTGTTTCTTCTTCTTCAGGATCTCAATTTCTTTGCTGAATTTTTTGTCTAATTTACGTACTGTTTTGTTCAGTGTTTCAGTTGTTTTTGTCAGTTTGATTGTGATGTCTAAATTCTTTCTCTGGCATTTCTAGCATTTAGTTTTCTTTAAAACCAACTATTGAAGGGTTATGGTTGTTTGAGGCATCTTCTTCAACCTGGTTCTTCATATTTCATGTGGTTTTGTGTTGAGCTTTTCCCATTGCTGGTTTGGATATTACTTTCTTATATCTTTGGGGTTGCACTTGGTGTAATGCCTTCTTTTGGGATCTTGGACTCCAGTTTAACTCAGAGGGTGGAAAGCTTTCTACTGCTAGAGTGCTAGCTTCATACAATCTCACCATTGTACTTTTGATTAATTTTGCTTGAGGCCTGGTGTTCTTTAGGGAAACATTTATGGGAAGCAATTGTTAGGGATAGTGATGAATAGGATTAGGGAGTAAGTATAGAATATAGCATATGTATAGATAGCAGAAGGATGAAGGAAGTTCTGATAGGTGAGTAGGGGATAGTGGTAGGAACAGGATCAGATAGGGATGAGGAAGAAGAGCATATAAAAAGGGGGGGTGTTGGAGTATGAGTAAGAAAAGATAGCAAAATTTCAACTCTACTCCTTATATGCTATATCTATATGTATGTATGTATGTATGTACGTACGTATGTATGTATGTATGTATGTATGTATCTATCTATCTACAGATAGATAGATAGATAGATAGATAGATAGATAGATAGATCTGAAGACATAGCACCCTGGCTTCTGATCCTGCCTGATCTTGGAAGCTAAACAGGGTTTGCCTGGCTAGTCCTCAGATGGCAGACTGCCTGGGAATACCAGGTGCTGCAGGCTAGGGAGAAGGACCTGACAATCCACTCCCAAAACACGCTGCCATTGAAAACCCTATGAATAGCAGAGAAGCACTGACAATATACTTATGTGAACTTTCCAGGGGGTCTAGTAAATGCAAGGATGGGAGATGGTCTATTTTGGTTGTTGTTGTTGTTGTTAGGTGCTGTCGAGTCAAGTCCGACTCATAGCGACCCTATGTACAGCAGATCGAAACACTTGCCGATTCTGTGCCAGGCAAACCATCTTATTTATGTTTAAGCCCATTGTTGCAGACACTGTGTTAATCCATCTGGTGGAGGGTTTTCCTCTTTTCCGTTGACCTGCCACTCTTCCAAACATGATGTCCTTCTCCAGGGATTGTTCT